>PVJX010017062.1:0-39096 GCA_004027295.1 Dolichotis patagonum | reverse complement strand
GAATATTTCATATACAAAATGATTTATATATGAATTACATTTACATGTAGTACACATATACTGCCCTTCATTCTTATAACTCTGTATAACATAGAAGTTTTAGATTGACAAAACTTAGTCATAACACACACTCTTTCTGCCTCAGACTCTATCTCTACCTATCTTTCACTTATTTATCCTCTCTTATGCACAGCAAAACTATGTTGACAAAATGTTAATTACATTAATTTATACTTACACTGTTTCTTAATCCAAACACATCTTTTGTGAATCATTATTAACAGGATTAAATGGCATTTAAAAAAATTATAGTTTAAATCAGTTTTATAGAATATTTTACTGCCTAATTAACTTATTTTTTTTAATTCTTTTTTTTTTTATCGGTACCAGGGATCGAACTCACGACTGCCTGCTTGCAAGGCAGGCACTTATGCCGCTGAGCTAAATCCCCAGTCCCCATCTTATTTTTTAATTATTTAATTAAATCATTATGTGAAATGCTTCAGACTATTTGAATCAGAGTACTTACTTCGATTCAGATTGTTAGCATCTATTGTTCCAAATATCTAGTATATATTGATTATCACTTTTAAACATTTCTACAATATTATGAGCTACATTTTTCTTGCCCAATATCTTAAAAATCCATGCAATCAAAAATGTTAATTTTGTTCAAAGTACTTTTTTGAAATTCTGGCTATTTGAAATACTGTTTTTTAACTGAATAATTCTAAACATGGGACATTATATAAATTCCTGTATACTGAATAATATATCAATTTTTTAATATAAGTGGTAATTATCTCTATTAGGATTGACAATATGTAAGCTAAAGTCCTATTGTCTCTAATGAGCTTTTACCTGTGCCAGATACATTACAGACAATTGAATACTATATCATTAATGTATTACTCATCAACCATGTGTGAACCAAATTCTAATGCTGGTACAAAAGTAAAGATGATTATTCTTTCTTGTCTTAATGTTCTCCCTGCTGAAAAAAAATACTTAACACCCACAAATTAAAGGATGAAAGATTTATTTTTCTCATAGTTTGTAGAGGCTTCAGTCCATAGTCGGCTAATTCTAAGGTAGGGTGACATGACTGAGGGGCATCATAAAGGAAAATCAATCTATGGCAAAGTAGAGCAGGGAGAAGGCAGCCAGCAGTGAAGCAGCCAGCTGCAAGTTAGGGCAGGAGCTCTCTTTCTGTCCCTCATATTTTTCCAAGGTTACCCCCCCTCACTTATGGTGGGTAGCATTCACACCCAGGGTGGTATAGTCTTAATCCGAGCACCACACATTTTAGATCAAGCCATCCTTGAAAAACCCCCCTCATCACCATGTGAGACTTTTGGAAGATATCGAGACATAAACTATAACTTTTCCGAAGGCCTACATAATGTGATGTTGATACAATGGAGATGGACAATGAAGAGCTTTATGATAGGAAAACGAATAATCATACTAAAGGCATCGTTTGTCTTTGTTCCTTCAAACTTAATTTGAAGTAACTTACATAACAATGAGATTGACTGTATCAGTGGATAACATCACTTCATGTGCAGTTTACATTATCCTATATTAGCTAATATACCATTACCATTATCATGACCACTGTCACTCTACTACTAAGAAAAACAATATTCAAAGCACACCTGCTCTGTGCTAGGCACTATGCAAAGCTTATAACATAAATTCCACTTCTCTCTGGGAAGTGTTTATCCAGTCAACAAGTCATGCTTCTACCGTTTTTTCCTATATATGAGTTGAGAAAGGCTTCACAGTGAGATTCCGCAAGTTTACATGTCTTGGTTGCCAAATAACAATATAGAGAAACATTCCTCACTTACCAGTATCAAACCTAAATTAGAACAAAAGTAAAAAACAAGAAATTTTCAAATCATCCAAAATTGGGAGTTGTTACTATAGCACAGTGCAGCCTAAGTTGACTCATTCAGTGTTGCTAACTAGAAAAAACTTCTTCATACATTTTATTTTGAGTTGTAGACATTCTTTCTATGCTATATTATGAAAAACCTGAGACTGGACTAGAAATAATCATTTCTGTGTGTAAGAGGAATGAATGTTCTCAAGATAGGAAAGGGGATTACAAGAAAGGAAGTGGGGATGAAAGGTGGGCTCAAAATAATCAAGATATCATATATGTGTGTGAGTGTGTATAACAATTCCCCAAAATGAATGTATTACATATTAATTACATATTATAAAAACATAGCAATTTTATAAAAGAAACTAAAAGTGAGGTGCCTAAAACTTTCATGAGAGACTATCAGTTTGGTTATCAACAATAAGAATGAATATCACATGCATGATACCCCAATAAACACCACATGCACGATACATGGACCACCACAAGAAAATCGGTTGTTCAACATTTACATGGTGCAAGCAGGACATATATGGGCTGAGTAATTCTTTCAAAAAACACTGAATGTTATCAGAAAATTCAATCACAAATTGCCTGGGGCCTAACTTGACCAAAAGTTTCTTGAGACATCTAATACTGCAAAGAAACAACTTAATGCGCTGATTCCCTTAGGCTTGTCAGTATTATTTTTTGTGATCAGCTGCTAGATCATCAGAAAGCAGCATTTCCAAACTATATTATTACAACTCCCTGCTGAAAAGCCTTCACTGAACTGAAATTTAATGTTGTAACTTCAAGATTCATTGATGGTTAGTGTAAAAAAAATGCTCATTTGAACATTTGTGTCTCTCAGAGACCCTGAAGTTTAGATCCCTTCCATTATTTACAAATTACTACTCAATAATTTGATCATTTTGTCTTTATATTTAAAGACTGATAAAATAGTCTCCATCTCAATAAACATATTTTTCTCTGGAGAAATAACAAGTATTTGATTAAATTACTTATTAATTTGCAGTTTAATATGCTTATCTGAGCCAAAAGATTAACCACAAATGTCTGTGTGATTTTCAGAAATCAAGATCTGTTTCTTGAGTCTAATTTATAAATTTTATATTTTCACTTCATTTCTAATTTTTCAAAATCAGGTAGAGTGCAAATTCTATTTGTAAAGTACAACTCCTTATGAATTGTGAGTTTTTACTTGTCTTCTTTCTAAATGAACTCCTGAAAAACAAGGGCCTTGCTTACCCATCTCTGCATTGTTTCAGGGAAAGTAAATGAGAATAAATACGTGTTAGTGTGGAATGACACAAAGTGCCGAAACTAGGCCCTGGATTCATATTTTCTCTCCATCATTTACTAACTTGGTGCCACTTGGTAAGTTATAGTCATTTATTAGCCTTTGTTTTCTTGTCAACAACATACCATGAATTTATTTGTAGCACTGTTGAGAAGATAAAAGAATATATATATATGAGTGTGTCAATAAAAGTATTCAACAAATTATCCTCTCACCTCTTTTCCATCCATGAAGCAAGTGATGGCAAAGGAAACAAGGATGCTATCATTTTTCTCTCCAGTGGTACTTACAAAAAGGGCCTGAGGGAAACTTGCGTATACAGTATGCTGAAGGTCGGACTACAACCAAGTGTGAATATTATATCCCAGTCAGACTAGCTTTGGCCTGTTCTCGCTGGGAGCTATGAAATTATGTAGTAAAGTTGGTACCCTATTGAAGTAAGGAGTGCAATCTTTTGTGTCCTCTATTCCAGTTATTATCTGTAGGCTGCCAGGACATGCAGGGGTGGCGATGCATAAACAGATAGATACTTTTGGGCCGGGGATTTAGCTCAGTGGCTTCAGCACCTGTCTGGCAAGTGCGAGGTCGTGAGTTCGATCCCCGGTACCAAAAAAAAAAAAAAAAAAAAACAGATAGATACTTTTAACTCCTGTTTGAGCACAATTATTCAGAAAAAGGAACAGCTATGAGATGTTGTCAGTCAATACTCCTAGTATTGTTCTACTTCCAGGTAAGGAACATGCTACTTGAATCATAGAATAAATAGAATCCAGGGACATTATTAAATATTTTAGAAAGTACAAAGCACCCCCACTAACAAAGGATTATGCAGTCCCCAAATGTCAATAGTGCCAACAATCCAAATGTTAGAATAGATAAAATAATAAAAAGCCAGTATTTGTTACTTATTAATAACAGTTATTGATTTGTTATTAATGTCATACAGACTTCACTAACCATCATGAAGAATTGCATTGATTTCATCGGGGGAAAATACATGCATATACCCTCACAGGAAACTTTATCCTGTGATTTTAACTAGTATAACTGTACATTATGTACCACGTTTCAATGTAGCATGCACTCAGACCTACAATGCCTACCTTTGTAACTGCACATCTCATTCATCTAGGTCATCCTGTGACTTTTTTTGTTTTGTTTTTTCCTATCTGTTTTAAATTCTGATTTCATCTATGACTTCTTGGGCATTAACATCACACTTCGCTGTCCTGTATCTAGAATCTTTAGATCCTTGAATTTTTTCTTCCTCTTCCGTGTTTTTGCTCCCAGTTTTCTATACGCACACATGAACTGCAGAATGACTGCATCCAGTTCTGCTATTTCCCTTCAGTGTGTTGCCTGAGGGGGAAATTATCTGGCACCACCTTGTAGTAATCAAATACTTCTTGTTCATTTCCATGGACTCTCCTTTTCCCTCTTTTATGGTTCAGACTGTTTAGTGCAACAGGCATAATTAATTCCTTCTCTTCTTCTCTACAGATTCCTAACAATTCTATTTTCTGTGGCATAGAAGCACTCTTCTTCAAGTTTCAGTGTGTGTGTGTGTGTGTGTGTGTGTTTATGTTAGAGATTTCAGTATGCTCTTTTGAATAATACAGAACTATTCAATATTTGAACAATATAGAAATTATTAAAATAAGTAAATGTAATAGTAGAGACTCTCACTTCAGATTTATAGCTTAATTCCTTTTACTTATCCATTTCTTTCCTTCTCATATTTATTTGCTTATGCCTCATCCTGATGTTTTATGTTATGTACTTTATGTACCTAATTTCCCAAATTGTTCTTCTCACTACCTAAGAATATCACAGGAATCTCAATAAAACTATGTCAAATGAACACCAAAGTCATGAATAATAAACTTACTAATATACACGTATAACCTTTCTCTTATATTTGTAATTAGTGGGTAACTCCTGAGGCATCAAATCTTAATCTCACTGATGTGCATTAAGCAAATTCGTAGAATTAACCTCTTAAATCAAAACTAAATAATACTCCCTTTGAGAGTAATAATGTAATTTGTGGATTGTTACTGAGAAAAATATTTTGAGTCTAACCTGAAAAGGGAAAAAGTACAGCAAAGACTGTAAATCAGAAATTCTGAGATGGTAGGAATCATAAGACTCATTTTATCTCAAATATTAATTTATACATTGATGAAGAAACAGACCTAAAGAGGTTACTATCAAAACAAGTTTTCTAAATTAATGTCTAGTAGTTTTCCTACTGTCAGTCTCCTGTTTGTCCCTCATCTGGTGAGTGAAGTATACAAGAATTTGTTAGGTATTCTTAAGAATCCAGAATCACTGAATTGTCACTATAATTCATCAATATTGCATTTTAGTCGGCATTTTCCCACACTTTTTAATTTCTTCCTTAACCTTGACAATGTTGTTCTTTAGACCATGACAAAAGAAGCCACCATCACCACTGGGTATTTTAATACTACCTCTAGTCATCCTGCCACTGCATTCAGTGGTAAGGTCAGAGGTGATGCCTTCTTGAGTAATGAAGTAAAGAATTGGACCTAGATTGTGGTCCTGATTCTCCCCATAGATACCTTTGAGAACTGGGACAAGTCATTAAAACATGCTAATCTAGTTCCTTTTTTTAAAAATGAATTTGAGAAAATAGTTGTAATATAAACAGATTACTTGTAAATTTCCTTCAAGTGGTGTTGCAACTGGATTGCCCAATCAACATTTTTAAAAAATATAATTCATTATGTAAGACATTTTCCTAGACATTAAAAGAATTTCTTATTCCACTTCATGACAATATAAAAGGCAAACACTTTTCCACACAATTTAACAATACACATTTTTACATTACTAAGATCTGATTACTTCCATATGCCTCCTGCATAGTATTAAAAACAAGTAAGAGAAAAATGCTGGATAGAGTTAAAGGTATTTTAAAAATGGCTTCATTCTTCCATTTTTTGCCTTTCTTTTCCTTGTGCTCCTCTTCCCTTCCCATTTCTTTTACTTCTCCTCCTTCCCTTTCACACTTCCCTTTTCTCTCTAAATATTTCAGTTAATTATCAAAATTGTTTTTCCCATTTTTTGATTCCTACAAATATTTAAATTCAGAAAGCTCATTAACTAATTCCCTTAAGGCTTTCTTAAGGCAAGGCAAGCACATTAACATGCTGCTATTACACATGAACTGATTGCCTGAGTTCTGAAGGCTCTAGTGGCTCTTTTGGTCAACAGCTACATTATTGCTTTTCCCCATCATTCTTAATTGTTGCCCACTGCTCCTTCCTTTCTGCTAAGGCTGAGTTGCAGTTGCTCTGCAAATTTTTAGATTTGCTGATCTTTACCCCCAAGTGATTATTTTCATTTATTTATCCAATTTTAAGAATCACAGTTTTAGCATATCTACCTCAGGCTGAAAGAGTAAAAATAAACACATTAAAGAAAATTCACAAAGCCTTCTATTTACATAATTAATCAGTTTTAAGGAGAATAAGATTTTGCTGTCCTAAAAGCATGACATCTGGGGAAAGGGTAACTGTAAGAGTTTAAAGCTATTCATTATTTTATTTTATCCTACTGAATTTCCTTTTCAAGTTATACAACCTCAAATATAACAATATGCATTTCTTTATGGCAAGACGCCTTTCATAAAGTACAATAATTTGAAACTAGAGACCGTGCATAAGGGCATTAAATGTCCTTGATGAAGTATTTATAAGACTGTCTTTAGGGAACCTAGGCACATTTTAATTTTCTTAGTGTTATCCCTTTATTCTATTATTTATTTAGGAGGTTCATTGATCAAGATAGCTCTGGAAACTGAACTACAGCAATATGTTAAATGATAGAATAATATGACTAAGTAATTATTCAGTTAAAAATTTGTATATTCCCGTATTTATTTGAGAGAAGATAGCAGTTGAACAGTAATATTGGATTCATTTCCTTATGATTTAAAGAGGAACTGAAGATGAGACAGATTTCCTGTTTTAGGCAACTTCCTGAAACCAGGATCTGGTTGAATAACGTCTAGAATACAGTATCTGCTCACCATCTCCAAGTGTTGCTGCTCATTTAGGTGATTTTATTCCTCTAAGCATTGTTGAAAAGTGACTGAAGACGGGGCACCTTTACTGTGTTCTGTTACTTTCACAACACTTAGCAGAACACTCAAATCTTAACCTTGACTGAAAACTACTTCTATTGTATCAAAATACAGGATCCAGCAAGTAGTTGTTTATATTCTCACTCACCTGTTTTTAAATGTGATGAAATCTTAGTTCATCTTTGTCTCAGGTCAAAAGGAAAGCTCCTTGCTTCTAGAGCTAAACTTTCTACTGTTACTCCAATTCTATTCTTTCAAATTTGCTTAAGACTCTACATCATCAAAGTCCATCTGTTTTTTATTGGTGCATTTTTATTGCTGGCTACTCCTTACTCGAAATATTTCTCAATTACTGATATCTTACAAAGTATATATAAAAAGTGTTACTCAAAACAAAATCATTAAAAAGTTTCAGCAAGTCAATCTGCTCTGCTCTTCAAGTCTGTACGTCTGTCACCTTTTGTGTCTATTTCTTTTTTCTCTCATCTCTTTTTTATGAAGTCACTTTTTCTTTGTTCCTGCATATTCAATACTCAATTTACTATGTCATAATTTCCACTTTCCTGCATTACCAATATTCCTTTGGAAAAGATGTAAAGATACTTTTTGACTACAAAATCAAGAAAGATTTCAGCATTTCTTGCAGTTATCTATGGCTCTGTTATAAAATTTTACCTAATAATACATGAAATAAACATTTGGAAGGTTTTTTCTTTTTTTGTACCAAGGATCCAACTCACGACCTCGCACTTGCCAGGTAGGTATTGCACCACTGAGCTGAGCTTTATCCCTGGCCCCTGGAAAATTTCTAGAAGGCCACTTAAAAGATTATTTAGATGAGAAAAACTGTATGAAGCATTTGTTTCTGTTTCTCTTTGTTCTTCTTGTCTGTAATATATATATATATATATATATATATAAAAACAGCTAGAGCTAAAAAAAAGGCACATTATTTTTTAAACCCTGAAAATAATGAAGGCAAAAAAGCCATGATAATGAAGCAGAAAGAAAAGTGCTTTATTCCCTGATGATTTTTTGTAGCTGCCACAATAATCTTGGATGCCTATTTTTAAACTTTTCTTAGACAATACACTCCCAGTTTGATTAAACTGCCAAATTAGCTGAATCTCACATAAAAGAATTTGAGAATTAACTTATGGAGAAAAAGTGATTTCTAACTCGGCCTTTTAATATTTAATCTTATCTAATATGCTTTTATTGAATGATCATATCTATTTCTCTCTCATCTCTTTTTTTTTGTAAATTCTAGAACTACACACCAACTTCTCTTGAACATTTATGCTTGGAGGTCCTTTAGTGATCTCAACTGAATTAATAGAACTTGAACATGTTTCCCTACTCTTTCTAGCTCAGTCTTCCATCTCTAGGTAGCTTTTAAGCAATTCAGTGCCACTGTTGATTCAATAAAATGTCAAAGCCCTAAACCATAGGGTATGTCTTAAGTTTCTCTGCTTCTTCACTATAAATATCCAGAAAATCAGAGATTCTCACACTATCACCTGAGACTTTTTCATGTGGGGATTACTTCTTCCCAGTCACACAAATTGCCTAACTCTTCTCATTGTTTCTGTTATTTTTGTAATCATTCCTACACAGTTATCTATTGTGCAGATCCTCATCTGTCCAATCTATTACCACCCTGTGAAAAATACTTAACTTTTAAATATATAATCCTGTTTAAAACTTGTGAAACATACAACAAGTAAATTACTTTTGATCATCTCTAGAGCAAGGGTAAAATAGTATGATTCTTTTTGAGCATTAACAGTTTTCTTTATAGCTTCTGTACAATAACAAAAGTAAGTTTTCACCAGCCACTTCAGCCTGCTTGAGACTTCTCTATATCTTCTCCACTTTGATTTTTAATTTTGGTTTTTCCATCTAATTTGAATCCCATTTATGACCTTCTCTCGAAAGTATGCAATTATTTTATACTTACTAATCATGGCCCAATTCAGGGTGAAGCCACTTATGGAATTATTTTCTTGCCTTCTTTGCCCATTGGCATAATTAATTATTCCTTGACTCAGTACACTATGTGTATTTGTGCATATCAGTATTACAGAATCTAAGGCATTGTGTTGGAGTCAGTTTAGTCTATTTAGGATGCCTTATGTTTCTTAATTTTATGTGTATTCAAATATTGTACAGGAGCCACAGTAGTTATTTTTCCAACCTCCAGGTGCATAGTACTCAGTCCATAGTAGTAAATTTTAACAATACTGTACCTGGGTTCCTGTACAGGAAAAACACAACTACAGGATAAGTGTTTATAGTATACATTTAAGAATGGTTGGAAAATATACTAAATCAGTAGTATATTATGATAATGACTTTCAAATTCTGGTATTATCAATCGCTAATTTCCTACTTTATAACTTAATATTTCAGACCCAGAGTATGTTCTACACATTTATTTCAGGAATGAAAAAATAAAAAATAGAAATTTGGTATTCTAAACTACAAACTGCTTAGAATTTGCTAAAGTTTGCATCCCAAGATGTGATTCATGAACTATCACTTTTACCAAATATGTTTGTTTAAAAAGAAGCAAGTATGAAATAATTCATTTCCAAGTTATTTATTTTTGACCTGAGATCTATAATTTCATTAGAGATTCAAATTGTCCACCTGACTTTGCAAACTACAAATCTTCAAAGGAAAATCTCATATCTGGCATTTACTAGTATGCCCTTGAAATGCTATTCAGTTTTGCTGAATTTAATTCCTATGTTTAAGAAAACAAAATCAGATAAACAATATAACTCTCATATGTTTATAAAGATTAAGAGAAAATACAGGAGGCAGGCAGTAATTGGGTTTGGTTTCCTTTCCTCTACCATTAATGATGATCCTTTGCTTGTTGTTTTACTATTTCTTTCTCTTGTTTTTGCAATTATTTTCTCTTCATGAGTACTTATTCATTGGAGGATAGCTTAAAGCCAAGATATAAAGGCCTTAGATGTCATAAATTCATGTGTATGCTGGTGCAATTTTTCCAAATTTGTTCACAAGAATGTAAGTACCTAGAATATTCATACACTGTTTCGTTTTAATTTATATTTATACTCTTAGTCCATGTCCTTCTCAAAGTCACTATAACTGAATTCAATGTAGTGATCAAATATTATTTTATTACCATAACTTTGCTAGAGAAATGATCTACTATTATTAAAGGATGAGCAGAAAAGTTAAAGGTTATTTCTACCATGGCAATTTTAAAACAGTTTGAAACTCTCCGACACCAAAGAATTTATGTAAATTCTTTTAAATATGTCATCTTTTATTTTACTTCTAAAAGGATATATGAATTTTTTTAAATAACAAGACCTAAATTTCTACATTACCAAAAATTAGTAAGGGGAAATGATTATAAAGTAATAACAATAAAGTCATTGTTTAATTAATTGCAATCACACATTCTTTTATTCTAGTTATGTTTCAGGTTGCAATTCAGAGTTGTAGCTGTACATTTTCTTAAGTATGAAAAGTCCTATAAATCAGTATGCATTTCTCTTTAACGTGGCTTATGACTTAATCTCTTAAGTAAATAAAAGTAAATTGCATTTACTTAATATTATAAAAGTATCTATGACAAACCATCAAGTAGTATAACAACATCATAGTAAATGAAGAAAAACTGAAGCATTTTCTGTAAAATGAGGAATAAGATGGGTTTGACTCTCACCACCAAAAAAGTGGTTACTTTTTTCTCATTGTTGAGACAAAATACCTGATGCCTAAAATTAGATAAGAAAAGTCAATTTAGCTTAAAGGTTTTGGAGGTTTCAGTCTTTACTCAGCTGGCTCCAAGGCAGGGTGGCATGGCTTTGGAGCCACCATTCATGCTGGCCATAAATGACAAGAGCAAAAGGGCAAAGAGAGAAAAGCACACTTCCTTCCCTCACTTATATAGTATGCTGACTCCCTGCCCCTTGGTGGGTACAGCGCTCATACTGCCTATCCCAGCGTTAGATAACAAACCAATCACAAATACTAGAGTCAGCTGCCTTCATGATTGTATGAGGCTTGGGAGGGGGGGCAATCCAAACACAAACCAAAATACCATTCTTCTTCAATACAGTATTACAAATTCTATCCAGAAAAAACATGCAAGAGAAAGAAACAAAAGATTTTTGTATATGTATAAAAATGGAAAAAAATCAAAATATCCTTATTTAGAGATGACATAATTCTTTACACAGAAAACTCAAGATATCTTACCAAAAGACAGATCTCACAAACAAATTCATAAAAGTATCAGGATACAAAATCAATTACAAAATATTGGTCACACACACCCAAAATGAATCCATCAAAAAAGAAATCAGAACAATCCCACTGACAATAGGTTAAAACAGTTAAATGGGCCTAACCAAGGAACAGAATGATCTCTGGAAAAAAAAAAAAAACTATAAAAACTACAGTATTATGTAACAAACTATGTAACAAAGTATATTATCATGAAACTCTGAAAAAGAGATTGGAAAGGATATCAGAAAACGATGCAACATCTCTTATTTTTGGATACACAGAGCATTCTTCATGAAACTAGAGAAAACAATTTTAAAATTTATATGAAACTAGAAAATACCCAGAAGAATGAAATCCAGCCTTAGCAATAAAAACAAAGCAAGATACACAATTCACCATGAATTAAATTGATGAAAATAATAGGTAGTTATAAGGACATAATGATAAAAACAGCAAGTTATTAACACAAAAATGGACATACTGATCAACTAAACCTCAGGCACATTCAGTCACTTGATCTTCCATAACAAGGCCAAAAACATACACTGAGAAAAAATAACTACTTTAAAAAATGATGCTGTTAAAGCAGTTATTCACATGCAGGAGAAGTAGGAGAAAATCACATTCCGCACCCTGTACTAAAATGAAATAAATAACATTCCTAAATATAAGAACAGAAACACTGAGTCTACCAGAAGATGAAATTGGTAAAACTCTTGAAGACATCGGCATACATAGAACATTCTGAACAGCACCCCATTTGCACAAGAAAGGACACTGTCATCAAATAGTTTTGTATAATATTAAAAGGCATCTGGGCAGCCAAGCAACCAACCAGCAGAGTGAAGAGACAACTTTACAGAATGGGAAAGATTTCTTTGTCAGCTATTGCTCAGTGGACTAATACTGAGAATATGTAAAGAACTGAAAAAGTCTCCTTCTCCAAAGGACCAAATCAAAAAGTGGGCAATTTAAATCAAACAATTTCCTCAAGAGAAAAAGTAAAAGTGGGTAGCAGTTTCTTAAAAAAAGGTGCAACATCTTTGATTATTATAAAAGTAGTAGTCAAAACAGCATCAAGACTTTATCTTATATCAAGAAGAACGGCTATCATGAAGAACCCAAAAATCAGTAAATACTGGAAAGGTTTTGAGAACAAATGAATTTTTAAAAAATTGTTGGCAGGAATATAAACTAGTACATTCACCATGGAAATAAGTATGGAAATACCTCAAAAATCTACAAGTAGAAGGACTAGGAATATAGCTCAGTGGCACAGTGCCTTCCTGGCAAGTACAAGATCCTGAGTTCGGTTCCCAGTATCAAAAAATAAAATGAAGGGGGCAGGCAGGGATCAAGCTCAGCAGCACAAGTGCCTGCCTGAGAGGCACAGGGTCCTGAGTTTGATTCCAAGTTCCAAAAGTAAATAAATAAATGGAATAAAGTAGGAGTGGGAATATAGCTCAGTGGTTCAGTGCCTATCTGGCAAGTGTGAGGTTGTGAGTTCGATTCCAGGTTAAAAAAGATCTTGGAAGCAGGATATATGAAGAGATTATTAGATATAACAAATCAGGTTACACACACAATGCAGTGCTACTTTCACCATAAATAAAGACACATTTGAGTCATTTGAAGAAAAGCAAATACACTTTTAGTCCACCATGCTAAGTGAAATAAATCAGACACATAAATTTAAATATAAGATAGTTTCTCTTATATGAGAAGCTCAAATTATAAATAATTTCAAAGGAAAAATAGAGGGGAAAGGACAGGAAATGGACATAGGTGCTTTGGAATTGGAAAGAGGACCTAGGAATGAAGAAAATGGCTAGGAAGAAAAGAGAAAGGGAAATACATCAAGATGAGATATACATATACATATATATATATATATATATATATATATATATATATATATACATATATGCCATGGTGAATAAATGCATTTTGTATTGCACACATATGCTAATAAGGAGAGAGACCCTGGTGCCTTGGGACCTGCACCATGCGGTGACTCGGGGTGCCCAGAGAACAAGGAGTTCCCCCCTCTCTGGGGGGGCGGCTGTGAGCCTGCGAGCAAGTGGTCTGAGAATCAAACATCTCATGTTGTCCTAAGATTGGCTATGTTATTTAGTATGAGCTCCCCATATGCAAAGATAAGGACAACCATTTGGAAGAAAACAAGAGACAATATGACAGATAGTGAAGACCTCTGGTTGTCTAGCTTGGAAATTTATGCTTTCTTATGTCCCATTCTGTTCTGTTTTGTTGTGTTTAATCTTGCCCCCTTTAAAACAAAATAAAATAAGATTAAATTAAATTAAATTTTAAAAAAAATTTTCAAGTGAGATCTGGAAAGTTTCTCTATTTTTTCTAGCTTAACTGCATGTATCCTTATACAGAGTCCCAACCTGAATTTATCTAAAAGATTTGGTGGTTTAAGCAAAGGCACAGCTGCTCTGATTACAGCATTTCTACCTGTGACATCGTAATTGCAGGCCGGTACTCACAGCTGACATGATGAGCTCCCCTCCAAGGTTCTGAATCTCAGCTTTAACTTGGCTGCAGATTTTCAGTTGATGGGAGTAGAATTTAATCTGTTCCAGATAAGCCAGCAAGTCCTGTTTGCACGATGGATCTGGACACTAAATATGCATCAAAGATAAAAATGAGAAGACCAAAACAAATAAGAGGCAGCACAATGTGAGTAAATATTGTTATTACAGATAGTGATACATGTTCTTATATGTAGCCCATGCAGATCTAATATACTTATACTTCCATCACTAAAATAGTTTGTTCATCATTCACCCTTTGTTGTGGTCAGGGGTCACAAGGGAAAACATTAATTAAAGGACACATAATTATAGGACTATTTTATAATATTCACCCAAAGAGTCAAGCGCAAAACAGTGCAGAAGATCTCTCCAAAACTAGAGACTCAAAAAATCAGAAAATCAGCTGCAGGCTGAGGAATCTGCACTGGAGCCAGGAAGTGATGTTCAAGATAAGGACCAGAGCTCTTTGGAGAAAGAAACACTGCCATCTCAAGTAACAGTGAGGTTTCAGAGCTCCTCCAATGATGAGAACAGCCAAGTTCATGCAGGAAAGCCAGAGTGACAAGCTTCTCCGGAGAACCAACAGCCCAACACCATCCCCTCCAGTTCTCTTTTTATGCTATAAGCAACAATCCCCAGCTGGGCCCTCCACGCCCAGCACCACACTGGCTCAATTCAGCTGGGTGTTACAAACTGACCATTAGTTAACCCACCACACCCTTAATCAGTTCAGTTTAGACAAAATAAATGTTAAAGGAATTTTCCACGTCAAGGTACAAAAACAGCCACCTTCAATTTATGATCAGTATAAAAACTTAAAAATTACATTTTTAGGAAAATGTAAAGAAACATTTACACTGCAACTCCTCCCTTCATCTAGAATGACTATTAGAATACTTCTTGAGATCCTTAGTTCTCCACTGTCTATCTTATACTATATATATAGAAAAAAAAATCATCTACAAAGAACCACATAGTGCTCTATTACTTTCACCATTAAATGTTCTTGGCTATTTTCAAACGAAAGAAACCATATCTATCTTCAGTAATGACTATGATCTAACAGGAGCTAAGAGACAGATGTCTCAGTGTCATGTCTCAGTGTCGTGCTAAATGTTATTGACAAAGCAACATCTGATACTGTTATATCTTCTGTGAGGAACACCTGGAAAATATTGTAGTTTGAAGTTTTATCATAGCATGGCAAACATTTTGGGTTAGTGTTTAGTCTTTGCATTCTTTCTCTATGTAATGATTTTTTAAAATGTTCCCTGACTCTGCTTCTGATGAATTTTCACAAGAATGTGGAAATCTGGATACAATTTATATGCAACACTATTGATTGTTGTAGCACTTATAGTAGTTTAGTAATAACCTAAACATCCTAAAGTAATGGAAAGAGTATGAAGGTTCACCTGTATCATGTGGCATTTTAGAATCTCAGGAAAATGAGACTTTCAAAGGATTGTAGGAATATGTTTTTGGAACATAAAAAATAAGCATTTGAATGCAATACACCATTTCAATCAGACTATACAAAAATATTGGTTTAAACTTGATGAAAAATAAATATATGAAAATGATTAATAAACATAATGCAAGAAATTTTTATTTTCTTGTGTCTCATTTATCATTGAACATATATTCAAATATACATATATATAATTATTTACATAATTATAAAATGTTATAATAACAAACTTTAATTCTATTTAGCAAAATTGTAATGCATTTATGTGGTTATCTTGGAGAGTCAACCTTCAGTTTTCATTGGAGATAGATTACACCACCCATGTGGAAGATAAAACACAATTGCTCAGTTTCCTTATATGAAATGATGAAGTATTTGCATGTAAACTATGTATACATTATATATACATTACATCATTATTTATATTACCTAGTAAAACGTAAATATTGGTTATCACTTTGAGAATACCACCAACAAAAGCAAGTTCATTCAAGTGTCAGTATGGCACAACCACTGTCAGTTTATAAAATACATGGTTCACCACTACTTTTTTCTAATCCATTGATTGATGTATATTAAACTGTACATTGTTATACATTAAATATACACACTTTAATAAAAGTTTAAAAGTCAAATCATGCTTTTTATACCTTTTAAATTGGGGGAGAAGTTAAGAGGATTGTTCTTGGAAATAAAGAAAGAGAATAGCTCCTTAATTTCCAGGATGGCATCCCAAAAAGGGTGACCCACTTTTTACATTTTTATATAAAAGTAATAGAATATTTTGTTCCCTAGATTTGTAGAACATTTCTGTCCTTGATTTTATTTTTCTCAAATAAAATCTGCATAACACAACTTTAAAAGTATTCTTCTGAAGACTTCTTGGCAAATCAAGTGGTACACAGGATATCATAGCAAACTTTGGTTATTATCTCCTATTTTATTAAAACAAGAGATGTAGACTAGTACATCTGGTTAGCTCTTTAACGCATGGAGTTTATAATTTAAGTTCCATAATCACAAGGACATCTACTACAGGTAAACAGATGGCATGTCAGCATAAGTGCTTTTCTTACTTTAAACTAGTTTTCACTCTTCTGTTAAGATTCTTGGTAGCAACACAGAACACATAATCTTGAAATAAGAATAGTGAAAAATATTCACTCCATTTCAGTTGAATTTTAGGAGTGAGTTAGTGAAGTGAACACTTTTAAAGGTCTTTATTTCATAATCTTGGCAATTTTTTGCTCATATTTGAGAATAAACTTTAAGATTATTTGAAATGACTGTTGCAATTGCCTATAACAGTTTAAATTCTTCTAAGCTGGCAAAGTTTGTTAATGAAAAGTATTAGATGTCCTTGCAAATTTCAAGAATAGAAATTTTAAACAATCAGTGACAACTAAATGCACACCCTATGACCTTTCTCTGCCAACAGAGTTCATTTCACCACCCATAATCCATCTCAAGGGCTGTCTGATTTTACCTTCTTCGAGGTCACAGGTAGTTAGGGATCTCACCTCTTACTATAATTTTATTGTCTGTTTTTCCGTCAGTGAACCTATCAACATAAAATCTCAAAACATAAACTGTCCTTTCTCTCTATAATCCCTTCTCTATCTTCAGTTTCTTTTGTTTTAAGAACAATGTCTTCTAAAACTATTTTTTTCCAGCATCAGATTAATTTACTTATAAGAACTTAAAAAGTTAATTACCATGTAATAGATTATACATATTAAAAACCAGACTAGTAGGATAAAAAATATATAAAACATGTAAGACAATTGTACTGAGTCAAAATACACTTCTAGATACATTGCCCATGCTAGATTACAATCCATTTTTTCTTCCTTTTTTCCTCTTCTTTTCATAGAAGAGATTTATGCAATATTTGTGGTTGGTGTCTGAGTTATTTCACTTAGCATTATGGTCTCAAGATGCAGCCATTTGTCTACTAATGACTCATGTTTATTCTTGTTTATGATGAGTAGTACCCTCTTTGTGTAAATACATTTTTTTATTCAGTCATCTGTTGAAGGACATATAAACTGTTCCCGAGGTTTAAGCATTATGAATTATGCTGTTATAAACATGTGTTACTGTAATATGCTATCTTTAACTATCTTGTAATAAGATAGCTACACAGTAATATATGGATCAAATGAAATTTCTGTGTTTAGTTTTCTGAGGAAACTCTTTGCTTATTTCCAGTTTCCACTGTAACAGTATACAGTTCCACCAAAAATGAAAGATTCTTTTCTCCCCATAGCCTTGCTAGCATTTGTTACCGGTTGATTTCTTGATGATAGCCAGTCTTTCTGGAGTGATATGAAATTTCAAAGATGTTTTAATTTGCATTTTGTGAATAGCCAGTGATGTTCAATATTTTTTAATGTATTTATTGGCTGTTTGTATTTCTTCATTTGAGAAGTGTCCATTAATTTCATATCTCCATTTTTTTCACTGAGTGTTTAAATGTAGGGGGTCTAATTCTTTTGAGTTCTTTATATAGTCTGGATATTAATCTTTCCTTGGAGGATTATCTAGGAAAGATTTTCAACTATGTAGGTCTTTTCTTCACTGCGCTGGTGGTTTCCTTGACTGTGTGGAAGCTTTTTAATTTGATGTGATTCCATTTGTAGATTGGTAGTATTTTTTCTTGTGCAACCAGGATTTTGTTCAGAAAGTCTTTGCCAACTTATAACTACGTATTCAAGAGCATTACCAGTTTGTCTCCCAGCATATTAAATGTTTCTGATCTAATATTTAGACCTTTGATATATTTTGATTTTAGTTTAGTGCATGGTGAGAGATATGGATGTAGATTACACTTTGGGCACATGTATATCCAGTTTTCCCAGCACCATTTGTTAAAGAGACTATCTTTCCTCCAGCAAAGGGATTTGGCATCTTTGTCAAAGATAACATAGCTGAAAGTGCCTGGAAGCCTTTATGTTTCTTCTGTTCTTTTGCATTGATTTACAGGTCTTGTTTTGTTTTCAAAACAAGTTTTGCTTCTCCCCCCCCAATACTATGCTGTTTTTTTTTTTTTTTTTTTATCATAGTAGCTTTTTAGTCCTACTTGAAGTCTAGGATTGCCTTAGTTGCCCAGAACTATTTTGACATTCTAAGTGTCTAGTTCTAGTTCTGCAAGAAATGTTACTGGTATTTAACAGGGAAGTTTTGGAATTAAGGCTATTTTGACTATATCATTTCTGCCTATATAGGAGAAGGGATATCTTTCCATTTTCTGATATGCTTATCAATCTTGTTTTTCAGAGTAATATAGCTTTCATTATAGAGCTCTTTTATTTGCTTGATTAAGTTCTTCAAAATTTTCTTGATGCTATCATGAAAAGTCATCACACTGGAATCGGCCTCAACTCCTTCAGTCCACAGAATTTTGTTTCATTGATAGCACTACTCATGATCTTCCAATTGCCAAATGTATCTGTTACAGTCTTTCCCTGGTACTTTATTGAGATCTTTTTATTTTCTTACTATTCTATTCACTGAACTCTGTTAAGAGAATTTTCTTTTCACTCTCACAAATGTTTTTCCTAGTTTTATTGAAATCTCTCTTTCTAAGTTTTTTGCTTTTCTTTTCCTGACCCTATTGGCGTCATTTTTTTTTTCCTCCTAGGTGATTTTTTCCACTCTTACATTCATCTTGGAGAGCAATAGGTACTGCGTCGGCTTCTGCTATCACTTACACAATACAAATTTCAAATTTCTAGCGTGCGGTCCTATTTATAGAAGATCTGTGTACTTGCTGTGTATCTCCAGCTTACTCAAGTATCTTGTTAAAGTTTCACATTAATACTTACAATTCACAGCCATGTCCATCTTACCTACTGTAAAAGTCATTGCTATGGCTCACACATGGTTTGACTGTATCTCTTAAAATTTCATGTATTGACATTCAATTCCAATTGTGAGTTATTAAGAGGGTGGAAGCTTAATTCTACTGTGGTGTTTAGAAATAATATCATCAGCACATGGTTAGGATTTGATAACACAATCAGAGTGAAGCTCCCATAACTGAATCCCAGCAGCTTTTTAGAAAAGCATGAACGACCAAAAAAGATAGGTTAAACACATTTTGTGGGTTATGCTAGAAAAAAATGCACTCTCCATATTTGTAGCTTTGAATCGCTAAATCTATGGACTAAATAAACTTCTTTCACTATCAGTTCAGCCATCATCAGGTGTTTCATTACAGTGATAAAATGACCCAGTACATCTATATTCTCCTTTTATATTAAGCATCTCTGTGAGTTAGGCATTTCTTTTCCTTTATTCCCATCTCTAAATATGGTAGAGATTAATTTATGATGATTCTATACCTAGAAATCTCAATATACTTTGCAGTGTTTGTTTATTACATCTGTTTAAGCTGATGTTTATATCAAAACTTAAATATTTTATTTCCTTGGGAAATAGCCTTACACTAATGAAACTTACCTCAATATATGATCATCCTCACAACATTTAAAGTGCTATTTAAATGGACAACCAAAAGATTGAATAAAAGGGAAAAATATTGCATTAAGCAAGTGAATGACTATTACTTGAAAGATCCAAATAGATAAATACCTCAATGTTTACTTGTGTTTAATATCTGAGAAACTGTTCAACATCTATTCTTATAAAATAGAGTACATTAGTCTAGAGAACAATTCTATGTACCAAAATCTATGCTTGAATTAATTTTGGGTGAATAATGATCTCAATAAACACATTTTCATGTGGTACATCCTCAAAAGATGTGTAATAATGACATGATGGAAGATTCAAATATGCATTTTCAGTATAATTTTATTTCAACAAAAGTTTTGATTCATAATATCATCATGAAGCAATTCAAATGAGGCTAGCCACAAATAATATTACATCAAATATCAATATAATTGCACTTGAACTTTGATTTATTCATAAGTGATTGTATTGTATATGATTTGCTTTGCATTTCTTTGTTTTAAAAATGCCTCTTTTCTTGAATTTGTATTAACTGTTAATGCATTTTACACTAAAATTGATTTTAGCTTATGATTAGATATTACTACCCAATCAATATCCTGGATACCTGTGTTTTTACAGAATAAAAATGAAAGTGCAATTAGACCTCAGAAACACCACACAGGATTCAGAAATTCTAATTTTGTTCTCATCTTGTGCAATAAATTTTAGCAGATGTTAATTTCAGTTTTGTCTCCTATTCATCTCCATTTTAATTGGGGGTATATAGTTTCTGTAACTAATTGAACTCTTTCTGTGCATTATTCCTACCTTAGAGGGTTTAGTTGTTTCATCAAATTTAGAATACCTGCTAAAATGGCAAATACAGTGTTCTGGGGAAGAGACAGAAAAAAATGTGTACAAGAAGTATGGAATCTTCAATTTATATTCCACTTCTCCAACTTCATTCTTCTGTTTATTCATAAACAACATGTTTAAGAATTTTGATAGCTGAAAACATTCTGTCCTTTAGGAGTACTATGTCTAATGAAGACAAATGTGTGCCAGACTTTCACAGGACTTAAACGAATGTGCTTTGCATTGTGTATGTAACTAAACCATTTTAAGATTTTTTTCTAAAATGCAAGAGATGTGGGGTGATTGAGAAAACTAAGCTTACCTTAGGGCAATGGGTATTTAAACAAAAGGTTTTATCAACTTGTATCCCATATATAGCTATTGTATAACAATAACTTTTAACAACATGTTTAAGGGGATAAATACACTATCCTGATTCAATTATTATATAAAGGCATAAATGTAGCAAATTATTGATCTAAGCCACATATATTCATTTATAATCTATAAAAATACATTTGTATTAAGATATATCTAATAAACAACATATAGAAACTGAACATAAATGGAAGGTTTTTTTCTATTTCCAGTTAGATATAAACAATTGTTGAGTAGTGAATTCTATATGGTGTATACAACAAATATATGTTCATAGAATAAAGATAGGGAAGAAGAGTCAAAAAAAGACAAGCAAGAAGAATTAGAAGCCTCAACTAATTTGATTCATTTCATTCTCTTTACCTCTGAAACTTGAAATAATATATAATTAAAGTAAATTTTATTAATAATGCATATGTGAACTATAATATCTTATCATGTGTATTTTATATATTTTAAGTTTATTCTAAATATAATTGGAAATTAATTGGTGATTGATTTTCTTACCCTCCAGGAAAAAATGCACACTAGAAAGCATCATAAAATTGCTAGGAATTTTAAATGACAAAATTGATAAATCTACATAGCCACTAATCTAATAATCAGGACTGCCCTCAATAATTATTTCATAATATGCATGGACAATGAAAACTCTCTTTCTTTTATTACCAAATTGATTTTCATAACTCAATCCAATTATTGTTTAACAACTGAAATTTGTATATTAACCTGCCAAACAAAATCATAATTACTTTCATGGGTAATTTTACAAGATGATCATTAGAGTTACTGAGTCAGTATTTTTACTTGCAATTTTGATTCTTCAGAATAATGTGTTCAGAATAGATTTGATTCATATAAAATTACTCTACCATACAAAGTAGAAATGGCCAAACAACAATGCATAATTCTTCATTTGTCAATGACTATTTCATTAAGTTTCTCCTAAAATGGCAAAAGTATATGAGAGTGAGGCAATGCTTTTGCTTAATCCCATACAATTTGAATAATGCTAAAAACAATGGCAGAATTTAATAAAACAATGTTTAAAAAGTACCCATTTCAATCTGATCTAAAAATTAAAGACATATTAATAAAAGAAATAAAAATCTTCAAAGTGACACAATTATTTGAATTTTCAAATTTTTATATTCTAAAACATTCAGAAGAATGTTAGAAAGCAGGCAGTATTTACTATTTAGTATACATAAATTTGTCCAATTATTTAGAAATGTATGTACTCCAATAAATCTTAGCCTTTCTTATGAAAGTGAATGAAAATAATCCATAATAAGTAAAATTGAGAATATATAAGCTTCAGTAATTTATTAAGAGTAGAAATTTTTTATTGATTAGGATACATTCTGTTTTTAACTCTATATACTAAATATCACTTCAACACAAGTAATCTGAAGTGCTTGGGATGAGAACTGTTTCTAAAAAAGTTTTTTTTTAAATTTTTATTTTGAAAAGAATAAAACCAAATGAGAAAAAAATGGAATCATTCAAAACAAAAGGATGACATATTACATGATTTAAAACCACAATACAAGGTGATCTACAATGGTTACCACGATGTCTCTTGTTATCATCAATAGAATTGCCCATATCATCAGCTACATAAAATTGAACATAGCAGTATGGAACAAAGTCAATAAAAACAAAACGTTGGACACTTATAGGACTTCAAAAGAGGCTAATAGTCAAACCAGAATGGGGATCATAGTGAATCTTATTGTCTTTAGAGTAGTTGCCTATACTCTTAGACTTGATACTATCAAACATAACAGATTTGAATAAAATCAGTCAAAGCAAGACAGCAATTGAACAAACCAGATTCAAATAAAATCAGTAAAAGAAATGTAGTGAAAGAAATACAGGGTTTCAGATTAAGTTAATAGGAAATTAAAAATGGTTACCATAGAATATCCTGCTATCTTTGGAATAGCTGTCTATGCCCTCAAATCTAGTACAAGTAGACAAACTGGGACAGAATATAATCAAACTAAGCAGAGCGATGAAAGCAATATGAGTTTCAAATCATAATACAAGATTAACAATATCCTCTGACTTCCCTATTTAGACAATTTCTCCCCTTTAACTTTCTCAGGGTTCAATGTACATTTTGTATCTCACTAACTCCTTTAAGTGTTAGTTAGGGAGGCAACCTGCTATTTACTTAAATGGCTTTGAACTTTTTACCCCTGAGCTTGGTCTCAAGTTGTATCCATTTACCTATAAGAGCCTCAAGGTTTTTCTTCCTTATAGCTGAGCAGTTCTCCATTGTATAAAAGTGTCATGTCTTTCCAACCAATCTGCAGCTGATGGGTGAGCTACCCCCACTTTTTTGTGGTTCCCTGTTACATAGAGCATTATTTTCTCATCTTTGACTTTGAGTCCACAAATCCACTTTCATGTTAAATATATTATTTGTATAGAGCATCTTGATGGACCCTATCTCCTGATCCACTCTGCCTGTGTTTCTTTTTATTAGTGTATCCAGTCCATCCCTGTTAGTGATTATGGGTGACCTTTTTTGCCTCATCTCTACAGTGCTATTTTTCTGCCATTGGTTGTCTACTTTTCCCTTTCATTCCACTGTCTTCCCCATTCAGTGAGCTCCCTCTGTCGCTGTTCTTGAAACTATGGTCTTTTTTTCTCTCTCTAGATTGTCCTGTAGTATTTTTTGTAGGGTTGGATTGGTGGTCACAAACTCCACCAGTTCCTCTTTGTCATGGAAGACTCTTGTTTCTCCATTAATTTTGAGAGATAGTTTTGCAGGGTACATCAGTATGGTTTGGAGGTTATTTTCTTTCAGGGCTTGGAATACTTTGCTCCAAGCTATTTTTGATTTGATGGTTTGTTATGAGAAGTCTGTTGTAATTCTTATGGGTTTTCATTTATAGGTAATCTGTTTCATTTCTCTGACAACTTTTAATATTCTGTTCTTTTGTTGAATTTCTGGGATCTTGATTATTATATGTCTGGGTGTAGATCTATTTTGTTTATAGCTGGCTGGAGTTCTGTGTGCCTCATATATCTGAATATCATTTCCTTTTCCTATGCTTGGAAAGTTTTCTTTAATTATTTCTGTAAATAGACTTTGTGTTTCATTTGTGTTTACTGCTGCTTCTTCATTTACATTTTTCATTCTTAAGTTATAGATCTTCTTGTCATCTTCTAGCCTTTGTATTATTACTTCCTGGTTCCTTGTAATTTTTAAGAGATCTTTCATGATCACATGTTGCAAATCTATCTTCAAGGTTTGATAGTCTATCTTTAGTTTCTTTCAAGCAGATTTGCCAGCTTTCAGTGGAGTTTTTAATTTCCTGGTAAGCTCTTTGAATCTGTTTCATGTATTCTAGATTTTTTATACTCTTCATTGAAGGTTTCTCTCCTTTTTCTATGCTCTTCCACTCTTCCATCTTTGTCCTTTTGAGAGCTACTTAGCATTCATTTATTATTTTTCTTATATCTTCCTTCACATGTATTAGTATTTTTGAGTTATTTTATAATGTCACAAAGATAATTCTTTATGTCAGAGTCTGCTTCTTCCAAAACCGCAGTTATGCAACCCCCAATCTCCTCTGTGTTTACCTCTTCTGGGCCAGTACTGTTTGTGTTGGAGGCTGGAGACTTCCTTTTGTTTCTTCCTCTTGTCATGTGTCTGGTTTCTTCCAGATAAGTGGATATTGAGGGTCCCTGGCACTTCCTGTATTGGCTACAATTACTCTGAAGCATGCTGGCTAGGGATTGCTGCCCTCCACACTCTGCTGCTGGCCACTGAAGTACAAGCAGGGTCAGGGAAGGCTGGCCCCTCCCTTCTCAGCTGGACAAATACTGGCAGTCTTCACCACATTAGTGTGTGCTGTGTGGACAGGCCAGTTTGGGATAGCTTCAAGGAGACCTCATTCTTGGCTGTTGGATTGCACACAGGGGCGGCACTCAGTCCAAGCAATTTTCACCAATCTGCTCTGCCAGCTAGGAGTGGCTGACTGAAGCTGCTGCAGTTCAGTTCTGGGCTTATCCTGCCTGACTCCAAAATGTTGCCCGGCCAGTCACCCACTCCCACGGGAGGACTGAGTTCCTTGCACTCACTGTGAGCCGAGCTGGTGCAGATATCCAAGCCAGTGCTGTTCTGCTCCACTGCCCCCTCCCTGACCACAGCCTCCCGCCGAGGCCCTCTGGCTTGCCAACTCCCAACTGCACCGCGACCATGAGTCTTCACATTTCAGCGGCATTTAGTACACAGTGGTACTGGCTCCAGTGAGAGCGCATCTGGCTACAGCCTTCCATCCACATTTTTCTTTGCTCCTTTTTTCTTTTTTTTTCCCCTCTAGTTTTATTCCTGGGTCAAGAGAATCCATTTCATTCCATCTGGTCTTCTCCAGGATATTTTATTCCAGCATCTTAGCTGTTTTTCTCAGAGAGGCTTTTTACTTTACTGCTTATTGATCTGCATAGAGTTTATTGACTGAGCATTTTGATTCTGAAAATCTGAAATCTGATATCACCATAATCCAAAAATTGTGAGTGTATCTCTGATTTTGTATTTTGAACTTAGGGATGCTTAATCTCTTCTTAAAGATAATAAAATTTTCTAATAATTTATAATGTATGAAAACAAAATGCATATTCAAGGAATTTTTAAAATATTTTTCTGTGCTATCATTAGCCCTTGTTTCTCCCTTGTTATATTTACAAACATCTTACTTACTAGTGAAATTTCTTCATGTTCCATCAGAATAGAGTGAATAATAGTAATTATTAATATGAAGCATCCAAATAAGATTTTCCCATAAGTATATAAGCAAGAACCAATGCAGAAACTTGCAAAGTTTAAAAAAAAAGTGTTTTATTTTTCTAAAGGAAAATTAACAGATATTACCAAGTCAAGTGCAATATAAAGACTGCAAAGTAATATTATACCCCAGTCTGAAATATCAACTAAATATCTTGATTCATTATGTAACAGAATAGGCCAATTTTTCAATTAAAGTTGAGCATAAGGTAACTCGAGTAATTTAGCTGATAACTAGAAAATTGAAATAGAACCATATGAAAAGTAATGAAAAGGAATCGTTGTTTAGAAACACTAGTCTCTGTAAGGCTTATATGCTTCCTAAATTTTAGGCTTCACATTAGGATTAGATTAATTGCTATTTGTCCTTTAATTTTACATAGTATGCCTTAATATATTGTTGATGCAGCAAAAGCTAAATTAATAAAATGTTGAAGTTGAAAGTTTTTATTTTTGTAGGTGAAAATAGCAATTTGAAATATCAAGGGGAAAAATCTGTTTGGTTATGGGCAACTAAAATAAATGAGTGGATTTTCTGAACAAAACAGATTTTCAAAATAATTTGAGTATGCGTAAAGCTAAAATGTTTTCCCTAAAATAATTTAAGTTTCCTTAAAATTAATGAGACCACTACTTGCAGTTAATAATGTTATACAGTGCAATCCAATTATAACTTAGGAAAAGTATCAAGTAGAGAAAAGTTCAGCTTTGCTCTCCTGAGTGTCGGAATGGGTAACCGACATGGATTTTCACTATGCACATCTGTAAATAACTCACCTGGTTGGCAATCTGCCGAGCAAGAACATCCATCCTTGATCCTGACTCAGATATCATTTTAGCTGCATAGATCACATCAGTGGTATGCTTTAGTGGTCCTTTGCCCCTGAAAATAAAAGAATATATGTCAGCCTTGGGAACTTATGAATTAATATATATCTATCTGTATATTTATTCATGAAATTTTATACTCATATGTAAAAACTAATTGCATGCCACATTGGCAGTTAGTTTTATTGACTTTCTTCTTCAGCGGTCTCCATTAGACCATGTTTTTAAATAAAAATTTAAAATTTTAAGAAGATCTATTACATTAAGAGTCAATAAATGCTTCAGAGATGATGAATTCCATTTGATGTTCATTTCCAGGGTTTTGCTGTAATATATCTGAGCTCAGAGATACTCTGTGTGGACCTAGATACCTAAATGCACAGGTTTTTTCTTGATTCTTGAGAGAAAAATTCATGCTTTAGACATATACATTCAAATGTATACTTTTATCAGAATGACTACTTAAAATTTTTCTATTCTTTACTCTTCTTTTATAGTTTTTCAGTTAACTGCATTACTTCCTCTGCACAATTCACACAAATATGGGAAAGCCTGAATCTGAGCAACATGTAATCTAGGGACTTTATGTTGGATCATATATTACATTACTTTCCCACACAGCCCCACCATGGCCATTTCCGATGCATGGAGAGGATAGCCCAAGCCTTACCCAAATAAATCCACTTCTTCTAGCACTATTTAAAAAGAAAATCTGTATAGCATTTCTGAAACATAAAATTTTTGTTCCAGACAAAAACAAAGTTAGAATTGAGGACACTTCTTCAGAAATACTGAAAAATTTACTCTGAATGATCCATCCTTACTCTGAAGAAATATATGTTATAAAATCAGCTACCACACAGTCATCAAACCATGTACACAGTTTGAGTTGGCCAAGAACACACGCTAGGTGGGATGCAAAGTGGTGACCTGGATGCATTTGTAACATTTCTCATCTGTTTGTGATACTCTTTTGCCCACCCCTCAGTTCTATCCCTGGAGTGCCCTAATTTCATCATGACTTGGAGAAACTGACCTACAGATAAAAAAGTTAGAATTCTAACCTTAGAAATCTTCCCTCAGAATTGGCGATGTTTAAAAGAATACCATTCAGGCATTCTCCCTTAAATAGCTTATTTTTTTCCTCTCTACTCTTCCTAAAACTATTTTTTTTGTTTTACTCTTAAGCAATTTCTTCCTAGAATAAAAAGAAAATACAATATATCACAATAAGTGAGTATAAATCTGGAATCGCATTATCTTGTACTATTTCCAAAGAGAGACCATGTCCTATTATTATATCTAAATCAAGAAAGATAAATTGCCCCTCTGTTTCTCTTCAGTAGTAATAGTAGCATGTACCACTTACAGATATTCTGAGAACTACATGAGTCTGTTTCATCAAAGTTCTCCATACTTTGGGTTAAGCAAAGTAAGCATCAGAAATGTAAATTGTTACTGAAATAAACTTCAGTTCACAATGTCATGGAATGCTTTCAAGATTTTTCAGGATAGGCAGAAGGAAGTAGGTAGAACTCAACTTTTGCATGTTTAGAGCAACTTTGCATTTGTGTTTTTAGTGATTGACCGAATTGATACAAAAGCAGCATTTCTGCAGAAGAAACTAGATACTGACTTGCATGCATTACTGTGCAAGAGTATTTGCACATGATACATCTTTTTACTTAGACCTCCTCTCTTTAAAGATAGGACTTGTATACCATTAGATTGGGGTATGGAGGGGAAAATTTTTCTATCATCTTTATCCTGCAAAAATAGACAAATAATTACTTGAATTAATATAGTTATTCATCCATTTAAACTATTCTTGCACTTATTTCCTAACCCTCTGCTGAGTGTTACCATTGATCTTCAGAGTTTTAATTACTGAATTTTGTTGTTTTTTCATAACATAGAATGAGAACCTGAAGCAATGGTTCAAAAAACAATATTTAAGTGCTTCAAGAGAAGGAAAGAATAATAAGGAAAACAAAAGAGAATAAGCTAGTCACATAGAAAAAAATATTTTTTGAGAGAGAGAGAGAGAGAGAACATAATATACAGGATTTAGAAAAGAAAGGGAGTGAAAGTGGTCTTTGTCTATGTCTGGTTTATACCTTAGATTGTCCCTGATGATAGATGTCTTAGTGTTAAATCTGATAGATTTGTTCTTAGGGGAATATTGTTTCTACTAAGAAGAAGCACACAGTGTAATGATAAAAGGCAGAGACAGTTCACAAACATTAATTATCAGAATATTCTATGACTGAAAATCTGAACACCAAAAATGCTTGTACACTGTGTGCCCAGGAACACACTGTTCTGTTGTTCTTGTCCTTTTTCTGTGACATCTCTCAAAATTATTATAAGTTTCCCTGCACACATGGAGCAGTTTGTTCAACACAGTAAAAAACTGGCCTTAAAAAATGTTTATCATCACACTTCTCTGAATCTGCTGACATAAGTTGCTTTGTAAATTTTAAATAAAATCAACATTAATCATCACTATATTTGAATTGCTATTATCAAATTTACTTTACACATCAGGAAAGACTAGAAGTTATGTACATGGTTATGTTCAAGAAAGGCATCGCATTTCATTATTTCTATGCATCTCCAGAGAAAGTTAAACTTAAATAAAGCTGTCTAAGCTCCCGAAAGGCAATGCATCAATTTTCAAGGTCTTAAACAATGGAAAAAGGTTGTTTCTACAGAGAGCAGCTAAGGCTCTTGGTAACTGAAACAATAGACAAAGAGTGATATCTAAGGGATCCAGCTAATGTACCTTTCTCCTCAAAATAATATATTCCTCTGCATAAAAACCCTGGGCTGATAAAAGGGAAATTACCTCTAGTTTTAAACACAAACCTTGGTAGAGGACTACTATTTTAAAAGTAACAATAAGGTTAGAACTTAAAAGTAATTCTAATACACCATGACCGACCACAATTATTCCCTCTCCACATTCTTAATTAAATGTATTTCCTGGCAAGTTTCCTACCCAGTGCCAAACAAAATATATACTTTACAAATGATTCCATAGCATGCCAAGCTTCCAGAGGAGCTACAACTACTGAAACTATGATAAATTTTTAACATTCTCAGCCTGAAATGTACTAGATAATGAAGGCTTTTTAAATTGGGAAATACATTCAAAGGTTTGCCACCTTCATTTTCATAATGGTTTCTGGGGATTTCTTGTCAGCAAATTGTGTCTTAAATCACTGAGTTGGATCCTACAGAGCAAGACACCCCGAGGGGGAAGGAGTGCAGACTGAAATATCTGAAAACATTTTAAGGAAATCAGAGGCCATTTTTTTTTAATAAACAGTGATTACAATAATAATCTATCCATTTCCCAAAAAGGAGGGCAGATGGAGCTCTAAAGGGTTGAACTGGCCCAGCAACAACTGTGTGCAGAAATACATGTTTATTTAGGCATTTCACAATATATAAAAATACCATGTAAACCCATAATTGTAAATGAGGTTGTCCATCAATTAGAAATAAAATACAAATTTACATTTGCAATTTAGAAAACGTTATGGGAAAGCCTGCAGTGACTCAGTGATGGAGCGGAGATAGAAACTTTATTTAAGAGACTGAAAGGGATTTCCTGAAACTTAATGTACTGGCTTAACATCAACTTGCTGCCTGCCTTTACCGACACTGCCCCTCTCAACTCTCCTTCCGACACTGCCCCTCTCAACTCTCCTTCCGTTTCTGGCATTCAGTCATCTCCTTCCCTCCTCCCCTCCCTCCCTTTCTTTTTTCATTCTTTCCTTCTTTGTTTCTAACTTTCTCTCTTTTCTCCCACTTTCTTTTGTTTAAGCACGAGAAATAAAAAGATGATATAGATTATCAGTAGCAACTTAATTAGCAGTCATGCTTACAAACAAAAACACCAAGTGATTTCATAAACATATTCTGTATTTTGAGGGACAGAAAATATCTACAAAAATACCTGGCATTTTATACTAGTAACTAATAAAAAACTGTAAAGAGTAAATTTGATTATGTTGTTTTCATTTTGTAACCTTTAAATATTTGATACTAATGTCAATATCAAAACTTCCCACTTAATCCTCTTTTACTGTGATATATGTATAATATTTACATAAAGTTGGCTGGGTAACATTATGGATCATTTTATAAATGGAAAATAATAATACATATTTTTTTCCTTAGTAATGAACACATTTTATTTTCTTCTGCATGTTAATCTCTTTGTAAACACATTAACTCTATCTGTACAACCACCCTCTAATTTTAGAATTGTTATCCTCATTTGCAGATGAAGAAATTAAAGAACAGAGCACTTCAGAATATCCTGGCTGAGTTACTCAGCTTATAAATATTAGACATAAATTTAACCTTTGGCAATCTGGCCTCACAGTCTGCTTTTGAAAAGTATGTTACACTGCCTCCCAAAAAAACACAAAAAGGAGATTAATAAAATGACTTTTTGGCAATGATGGAAGTTGCATTGAATATAAGAGAGTAAAGATGGAGGTTAGGTGTTTGCTGGGCAGGAGGAAAGTCCACTATAGTGGTGACTTGCTCACACAAGCAGTCTCAAAGAATACTGCCTAGATTAATGTCTTAGCAACAAAATGCCCTACGGTGCCTCACAGTTTCATGGCAAAGTGGGTAATAGGCCTCTGGTACCCTCCAGTCTTTGGATTTTTCTTGAGACAGGAGTGCCTTTTTCCGTTTTGTGTCCATAGTACCTTTCTTTCCTCTCCTCATATTTTAAACTCCACACTCAAACTCAGACATGTTATACACCATGCTAGATGAGAAACTATACTGTAATTTTTATTATGCAACAAATGGAAATTTTGTCTGACAGTCATAACATTAGATATAATTATTTTATTTATTTATACCATTTTAACTTGGAGCTGCAATAAACCATACTAAAATGAACAAGGACTTGGGACACATATTTTATATAAATTTTAAGCTTGCCGCTTACTAGCCAAGCAGATGTTAGTAAATAACTTTGCTGATCTAAGTTTATTTTCCTTCATTAAGTTAATGATTGTTATGCTTGTCATATGTTAAGCAACAATATAAAATCAAATCTTTGGTAAATGGTAAGTGCTCATTAAATGCTTATTTTTGTTTCCCTTCTCCTTTTATAAATAACAATATTTTTAAAAATTTGAAGTTTAGTATTCTCCCGGTAATATCAAATTGATTACACTGAATTTTTTCTTACATATGCTGACAGTATTACTTTGGATAGTCTTGTCCATGGAATCCTTTTACTGAGAAAGAAAAATAATATAAAATACATACAAATATAAATTGTGCATGTGCATGTTTCCCATTGCTCAGTGATGTTGCTTAACACTTTTAAAGAACATTTGCATTTTGTGGCAGATTTCTGTGATAGTATAATTTCTTAGGGTTAGTGATTTACCTCTACAAAGAAGTTAACCACATTTTCACTTATATTTCTGTATTAGATACAAAAGAAAAATTATCATGAAAACAATGTAATTATCATGAAAACAACTCATAATGCTGAAATGAAGAGAAGTACTAGATTCAAGCAAGGACCTATTGTTCCTATACTATTCAAAGATGAAACATTAATTAGGTAACTTTCTCCCTCTGGATGTAAAATGTCATTCTCAAATTCTGAGGACTTTATAAAGTCCTTGGAAAATCAGCTAGTGAATAATCAACTACCAATCATCTTGAGTAATTAGTGTCCTGAGGAACCTTTGAGAGTCAAGTATAAAAGAAAGATGCTGCTTCATGAATCAAGAATAATATCTGTCTAAAAAATGTATATATTATATATGTCATTGTCATTTCTGTTTGTCTTGAGGAGTCTAACTTTTATAATCACATCAAAATATCTCAATGGTCAGGCATACTAAATTTTATTTGTCTCTCACATCACAGTCAAAGTGGATCATGGAGTGATAAGTTGTATATTATATTGTTGGTGCCTTCTAGTTCTTAAAATTCATGTCATTCTTCTGGATCTATTGCAATCAGGCACCCAACATCAGGAAAATAAAATGAGATTAGAGCATCTTGTAGGAGATTGTAGAGGTCAGAAAAGTCAGAATATAAATTGGTACACAACACTACTACCTGCAACGGATGCCAGAAAATGCATTTTTCTATTAGTATATGTTTGCAGTACATGCAGTTTACAATCATCTGGGGAGTGGTTACATGTACATAGGCAGCTTATTTCTGTACTTATGCTCTTGTCCTTTCCCTCTTACCTTCCTCCATCCTCCTCTAAATCACCTTTCCCTATTCTCATTTTTGTTGGTATCTTATCTCCGGTTTATGGCATATGTTTATGTTCATTGAAGTTGTTAGGCTCCGTACATCATAAATCTTTTTTTAAGCAGTGGCAAACTTCATTTGAAAAAATAAAAGTGAAGAGTGAGAGAGAAACTGGCTCTGTATGGCAAGCTCGGGCCACGTAAAATAGAAGAAAACCAAGATCCAAGTACACCCTGGAGGAAGCAGGGCTGGTGACCCTGAAGAAGCCAGACAGCCACTTACTCTACTTTATTTCATGTTCCCATCTCCCTCTCGCCTTGCCCTGGTCTCTTGGCCACCTTCCTATTTTCAAGTGGTCTGTCCTATTGTTTCCTTCTATCCATTCTTTGTTGTGCTTCTTTATTTATTCTTTCCCTTGCTCAAGTGAGAGGTACTACGTGCCATGTAAGCTTATTTGTCTGATTTATTTCACCTGACATTGTAATTGGGCCCAAGATTTTTAAAAAATGAATGCACAACATTTTCTCTGCACATATTTCCAGGGAAATTCTACATGGATTAGCAAAACTAAGCTTGTGAAATTTTGGATGTGAACAAGCTGAGAGAAAAAATTTGGGAAAGAACCAAAGTTCTTCACCAATACGGTGAGATTATAAGACAGACTCTGTCTGGGGATAAGGCCAATTCTATTGCTTGTTTTGAAATTGTCACAATGTAGATGGACCACTATTAAAAAGAATTACATGTATTTTTCTTTCTACATGATAATATTAGACTTTCTTGTTAAACACTGTATTTGTTTATGAAGTAATGATGGGACTTATTTCAGAGAGATCAGTCTCTCTGAAGTCTCTCTGATTGGGGAGATCAGTCTGGAAGAGTAGTTGTGGTATTTTTATTATAATTGCTGCTACTCTTTCTATTGTTTTTAGGTTTGCATGTGTGTGTAGGAAATTAGAATACCCTGTCTGAAATCCACAAAGTAATTTTTTAGCAAGATTTAAGTTGTACACTTTTCCCCCTCTTTTTCAGGTCTCTTGTTTCTCAGCTTACCCTTTACCTATTAGTGTGATATCAAATCCTAGACAGACTATAGAATTTAGAGAACAATTTCTCAGTGGTCAAAAATCAAACAAACAAAAAACTTCTAAACAAACAAAAGAAAACCACTAAACACATAAGAGAAGGAAGCAAAAGTAAAATAAGAATAAAGAATTTCTATGACAAATTATGACAAAAGAAAGGCTAGCTAGACAGTTTGAATTTTATTTTTACAAAACAAACTTCTTCAGTTCTTCCCATAAAGACTTTATGTTTTTCTGTGGTAATTTTGTAGGGAAAATAATATACAAAATAACAGATTCTATAGACAATATATTTACTGTGTTTCAGGATCTGTTATAATTGTTTGAGTTTTTTCACTCAGGTCTCGTACAGCACTGCTGCATACCGTTGACCAGTGTTTGTACTGCACAGGTTTAAGTTACCAGTCACGTTATGCACACTCCTATAATTGCACACATCACATCTTTTTCTTCCTTACATGCTCACTCTGTTTCCAAAATCTATCTTTATACTATAAACCTGAAAGTAACCTCTTAGCAACTGAAAGTTCCTTAAATTTTCTCCAACTGTATGAAAATAGGTCTGTTTAAGGTGATGTAAAGTTCTTGCTACTTTCTGAGCCAATTAAAAACAAATCACATAGTGAGAGTATCATCATAAGTTTTCTGTCAGCATGCATCTTAAAGGACTAGAATTCAGTGAATACCTCTGAGTCAGTAGAATGCTTCAGAAATTGAAAGGAATATACAAAAAATAAATGTTCCCAGCCATTGTTCTTTTTGAAGTTCTATTAAAGCACCACTTTCTGAGTTAATCTCAAAGATTATAAAATAAATAAGTTTCTTTGGTTGAATTTGTCAACAATATGGCATTTATTTTTCTCTTTTCATTCTTTACTTCCTCCCTCCATTCTACTTGGGTCCGAAAGTGGATTTATCAAAGGCAAATAATTACAATTATTATCCCATCATGGGCTTTTGTTTCACAGAGACATGTAGCTTGTTAGTGGGGGCCTGAGATGACTACAAACTTACTAGAACCAACAACAAAGCCAGTGATATTAATTATGAGTCTTAAGATCTCTGTGTAGGAGTACTTCTGTGACAGTCCATTTTTTGAAAGCGTAACTTTTTTACTATCATATCTAAAAATCATGGTCATATAAGAAAAATTACAACTCAGCATCTATTGTTTCAGTGCCAAAAATGCATAAGTCTAAAAAGAAAACTAGAGCTGGTCACTGTATGCACCCTTATTCTTAGTACTTTCCCCTATAAACCACAAGTGACATTGCTCTTCACGCTAGTAGTCTCCCAATCTTTCTTAGTTCTTTTAGATGTGACCTATATTATTTTAACATTAGTTTTATGTTGCAACAAATTTCCATGAATTTAGTGGCTTAAAATGACATAAACTGAGTATCCTACATTTCTGGAGATTAAAACCCACACTGAATTTCACTAAGCTAAAGATGAAGTGTGAAGTGTGTTTGGAAGTTCTGATTAAAGACCCTATTCTCGTGCCTGTCTCAGTTTCTAGCGTCTGTCTGTAACACCAGATTTGGTTCTTCTTTTCATCTTCAAAGCCCATCCCTGCTACTGCGGTTTTGCTGTCACTGACAACTTTCTCCTTCTGTCCCACACTTTTAAAGACATTTGGGGTCCTGGAGACACTAAGACAATTTCAGGAAAATCTCTTTATCTGAAAATTTTTAATGTAACCAATTTCTCCTGCAAAGTCATTTTTTTTTCACGTAAGGAAACTTTTGCACATCCTGCTAGTTAGAAGGTAGACACTTTAGAGAGTCATACTCAACCTATTAAAGCCTTCTACAATCTCCATCACCTAGCCAAAATTGCCTACTATAAATAAGCCACTGGTTTCCGAGAATGTAGATCAAACAAGTGGAGACAACTCTAGAAGTCGCTTCTCTACTTGACAGTCATTTTTAACATGACCTGTTTCATTCCAACTACCAGTGAAAGGCCCAGTCCTTGGTTCTTAACGGTTTACTAGTTGTATGCTGCTTTATTTATGCTTCAGATCAAGAGGTGACATGGGGAGATGCAGAGGCCTGAAGATATCAGGGTTCCTGGGCAGATACTTTATGTATCTGGAGTTACTCTCCTTAGCAGCTACAACACATTTTAAACTGTCTCTGTCCTACCTTGGCATGCATGTAAGATACATTCCCCGTAAACACATTACCCTTTGGAATGCAACAATGAGAGTGAAGCCCAATCTGGAAGAGAACGAGAAAACCTTTCTACTGATTACTATATACTTCTCTTCTCTTTGAGACTCACAGAATTTTAAAACTCCTGAACATGTTTTCATAAGACATTCAGAAACTGTTTTATTGCATACTTTATAGGGACACTTAAACTATTTTTAAAATCATTAAAAATGCTCTAGGAAATGGTTGGTTATTGAAACCGGAATGTGGAATAAACTTCCTTGTGTGACTCTCCAAATTAATGTGAGCTGTGAGAACTGACAAGAAAAGTTATTTGTATCTTGTCTCACACACAGCAAAGTTACTCTGCCACATCCTCCCTCAGATTCCATGAAAAGAGAATGTAAGTCATTATTCATCCACAGCTTCTCAGGACTTAATGGGAAATCTGTACTCAGCACCAACATTTGAAAACAGGTCTTTTCTCACCTTCTACACATTACTTCTCTGACTGTACACATTAATCAGAGCCAGGGTACTGTAAATACAATCACATTCTCTGACCGTGGGAGTCCCTCTTTTTCCTGCTGGCAGTAGCCTCAGCATTAATCATGTACACCGTCCCTTAGAGTGCCAGGGTATTTTATTTCAGCTTCCTCTTAAAACGTTACAGCAGCTGTTCCTGCTTCTGGAATATCAGACCAAATCTTATGGGCTCAGAAAATAATCATTTTTAATTTAAGAAAATAATGTAATGTAGCCATCATTACTTAGCCTTTGACCCTCTCAAATCCCACCTGCTCAGTTCTAAATCCATTCAGGGTGCACTGTTCTCCTAAGCGCCAGCTGAAGGAATATACAGAAGTGAAAAAGGCCCTATGTGGCCAAGACCTGAACAGTTAACACCCTGGGTACGGGGCTGGAGTAAGAGCCTAACTTGCCACCAGGCTCAGGCTTTGTTTCTGCAAAGATGAAAACAAGCCAGTTGGGCTTCTGCATAGCCTCCCTCGCCTAACCTAGTCGAGTAGAATGATAATGTGTTAAATTTAAGGACACACTGAAAGGTTTACTTTTTTTTCCCTTCCCACAGCCCAGCAGTACATAGGCAACCAAGCCACATGCTTGCCCCAGCCCCGTCCCCCCCAAAAGTTTACATTTTCACGTGGCTTATTCAGATAAAGTGTGATTTAGTACATATTGCTCTATTCAGCTGGCTTTTATGCTTATGTGTGAATATTTTTGTGTTCTTGTTTTACAATCTTCACTGAATTATTAATGTTGTAAAGTGACCTAAAGTCAAATTTTAAATGCTATTATTTTAAAAGCCTAAAAGAATAAGCAGTAGTTCAGACATACACAATTGGCATTATTTTACTTTTTCCTCTTGTCAGATTTATTATCTAATCATCTGTCTAATTCAGTATGAGACAAAGTACTTAATGTTTCCTCAATTAAAAAATGTTAAAAGAATATTGCAAAACAATAATTATTTAACATTTGCCCATCTGTGTGTTCATTCCTCTTCTCTGACAATAAACTTGCTCTAAAAATTTCTTGCCATGAGATAAAGCAGACTCACACACTTGCATGTGATTTTCCATTGTGTGGCTCAACCTGGAGGGTCACTTTGATATGATGCTGTCCTAAACAGAAAGGATATAAGCATGTATAGGTTTTCTTCCCTTCTTCCCATACCCCCTTTTATTTCTAGACAGTTTTGTTCTTTTTTTAAAAGATGTGGGTTCTGTCGTGGTGCCGCTGCAGTGTGTCAATGGGTCACAGCGTAAAAGATGTACTGAGTACCAGACCATCACCACCTTTTTCTCACAGGGTCTCTCTCATGCATGGCTCTCTTTCTGAAAATAAAACCCAAATATTTTGCTTTTTCAAAAACTTTAATTATGGAGGATGAATATATTGAACTAGGTATTGTGGTTGTCTCTCTCTAATATCCAGAATACTCCCCAAATGATAATTTTTTAAAATATTCATTGAAATTTCAGACATTGGATTTCCAATTAAGTGGGTCTATTTAGGAAGAAAAGAATAAGAAATGAGAAAACCAACAGCACATGATAGGAAACTTACTTTGAATTAAACACAAATTATTTATCTGTCTCAGGAGGAAACTCATAGAGTTCATTTCAGTGGCTTACACTTGGTTACTGAATTACACTTTTACCCCACTGGGAAAAAATGATAGTTTCTCAGCAATTATTATAGCTGTGACAGTTCTATGGAATCAGTTCTAAGAAGGCTTACACGTTAAGACAAGAGCTGGCAAACCAAAGGCCTCTCCTCGTCACATGGAGCTTCTGGCACTTTAAATAGCAAAATAGTCACTATTTTAGACAATAGGTTACTTTAGGTCCTATGTTTAGTGTCCTCTGTCCAGGATAGATTAAGTGACATATACTTTACATTCCTTCTTTATATATGTATGTTTATAAGTTATATGTGCACTATTGTGTTAAGGTGTGGAGATCATAAAGCATATATAAAAATATACATTTTTAAGGGATTGAGTAAAGATGAAAAACAAAGATATCTTACTATTGACACTATTATTATAAATAAACTTGTGAAACCATATTCCCTTTGGATAACTTGAAATGACTGTTAGAGAATTCCAATACTGATTCCAAGCAGTCTTTTGACAGTTAAT
>PVJX010017061.1:0-39162 GCA_004027295.1 Dolichotis patagonum | reverse complement strand
CAGGGTCTCGCTGTGCAGGTAAGGCTGGCCTTTAGCTCACTTTGTAACCCAGACTGATCTTGAACTCTGCATCTGTCCTGCCTCAACCTCCCAGGTGCTGGAATTACAAGGCATGTGCCACCACACTTGTAATACTTTCTATTTAAGGTATTAACAGCAAATTTAGACAACTTTCCCCATAATCCACCCGCCAGTTCTTTTTGTTTTCAGAGACAGTCTTGCTTTGTAGCCCAGGCTGGCCTCAAACTCACAGTGATCCTCCTGCTTCAGCCTCCCAAGTGCAGGAATTACAGGTGTGTGCCACCACACCCCACATAATCCTAATTACTAAAAGCAGTACTCATCCCTTTGAAATTTTTACTGGGGAAAGACTAGTAAACCTCCCACATGATTATTTTCTATGATAATTCTTTCATTACAAAAGTGCTGTGGCATGTTAGAATACAAAAAATACATAAATATTACAAATAAACACTTGACATACCCATCATCCAGAAATTACTAGTGTTAACAATTTTATTTTTCCAAAGCATAGTCTAACCAAATATGTAGCCTATTTTTATTTTATTAAAATAAGATCAAGTTGCTATTTTAATCACTGACATCCAGTTCCCATGTGTGTAAATGTTGATTTTTCTCAAATATCTAGGTGCTATTCAGCGTTCCTAGGTGATCCAAATAGTATTTATCATAGCTAGCTACATAAACCAATGTCTGATCCTAGGCCTTATTACATGTAAATTAAAATTTTTTATGTCTCTTATTTATCTAGCATAATCCTTATTGTTTTGTTTTTGAGACAGGGTCTTGCTATGTAGGGTATGACAGGCCTTAAACTCATGGGTGATCCTCTTGCCTCAGCCTCGCAAGTACACCACCGCACCTGGCATGACACTGACTTTTCTGTTGTGTTTTTATTTTTTGTTTTGAGTTTCTCATATCAGAGACATTATGCAATATTTAAGCCAATTTATTTCACTTGACATTATAGTTTCAAGGTATATCCTTTTTCTTTTTCTTTTTTTTTAATTTTATTTAAAGAGAAAAAAAAAACAGAATAAAGGGTAGCAACAATACAGAATTCCAAGGAAAAAAGGAACCAAAAAAAAAAAACCCCACTAAGAAATCATTACTTGACAAATTACATACTGACGTCTTGGAAATAGTTGTTGAAATTACAAAATTAAAACATGCAAAGTAGACATTCAAACAGTGAGACTGTTCTGCTTCACGATCTGACAAAAACAGCAATATGGTCATCCGTCTTACACACTCAAACATATGCAGTTGTATCAAAAGGGTAAAATTAAACACAACAAAACAGAACAAAGCGGGTCACAAGAAAGTAATGTAAGAGACATAAATTTCAAAGCTACACAATCGGAGATATGCACTGTCTATCATGTTGACTCTTGTTTTCTTCCAGATAGTTGTCCATATTGTCACATACAGGGAGTTCACATGAAACAACATAGTATGGAACTGATCTGAACAGGACGAGGAAGGCATTTCAGGTCTTCAAGGCCAGACAATAGGGAAGCCAAGAATGGCTGTCATAGTGTCTCTCATTTTCTTCAAAACAGCTGTCCATACCTTCATGTGTGTTGAACTTAAGCCAAACAAAACAAGCTAAAATCACTTTGAACAAATAATGATAGTATCGCTGGATTTCACATCATGATGTTTACGGATTCAGCACTGGGTACGGTAGTGTCTCTTTTTCTTCAAAGTAGTTGTTCATTTCAACATGCGTAAACTGTTTATAAGCTCTACACATGCATGAGTCTCTACATGTGTATCTATCCTTTCTGTATTAGAGGGAAAAACAAAACAAAGCAAGACAAAACAATTCCTAGAAAAGCATGAAGCAAAAAGTCATATAAAACCACAATACAAGGTGATCTACAGTGGTTACCATGATGTCTTAGCAGTATATAACAACATTAATAAAGACAAAGCATTGGAGATTTATAAGACTTCAAAAACAGGCAATAATCAGAGCAGAGTGGGTATCTTGGTGAATCTTGTCATCTTCAGTGTAGTTGCCTATACTCTTAGACTTGATGCTATCAATCATAACAAATTTGAATGAAATCAGTCAATACAAGATAGCAATCTAACAAACCAGATTCAAATAAGATCAGTCATAATAAGACAGTAAAAGTTATACAGGGCTTCAGATTAAGTTGATAGGAAATTAAGGATGATTACCATATGTCCTCTTGTTTTTGGGATAGCTGACTGTTTCCTCAAGTCTAGTGTAAGTAGACAAACTGGAGCAGCATGTAATCCATCCAAGCAGAGTGATGAGAATAATGTAGATTTTAAATTTTGTTAACCCATTAACAATATCCTCTGCTTTCCTTTTTTAGACAATTCCTCCCTTTTCACTCCCATAGGGTGCACTGCTTATTTTGGGTCCCACTGCCTCCCTATGTAGAGCATCTCAATGGACCCTATCTCCTGATCTGATCTGCCTGTGTTTCTCTGTTAGTATTTTGAGGCCCTCTATACTAGAGATTACAGCCCATCTTCTCTGCCTCATTTCTGCTATTCTGTTTTTCTGCCATTGGTTGTCTATTTTTCTCTTCCACTCCATTGTCTGCCCTGTTCACTGAGGTCTCTCTGCCACTGTTCTTGAAATGCTCGTATTCTTTTTCTCTCTCTCTAAAATGTCCTTTAGTATTTTTTGTAGGGTTGAATTGGTGGTCACAAATTCTCCCAGTTCCTCTTTGTCACGGAAGCATCTTGCTTGTCCGTTAATTTCTAGAGAGAGTTTTGCAGGATACATCAATCTAGGCTGGAGATTGTTCTCCTTTAGGGCTTGAATTATTTTACTCCAAGCTCTTCTTGACTTGATGGTCTGTGTTGAGAAATCTGCCGTGATTTTGATGGGTTTTCCTTTATAGATGATCTGTTTCCTTTCTCTGATGTATTTTAATATTCTGTTCTTATATTGAATTATTATGTGTCTGGGTGTAGCTCTATTTTGGTTACAGGTGGCTGGAGTTCTGTATGCTTCATACATCTGTATATCATTTCATTTTCTATGTTTGGGAAGTTTTCCTTAATAATTTCTGTGAATAGACTTTGCAGTTCTTCTGTTTTGACTCCTAGCCGGGCATTCAGCTCAGCGGCACAAGTACCTGCCTGCCATGCACAACGTTGAGAGTTCAATCCCCAGTACCAAAAAAAAAAAAAGTGTTTTGACTCCTGCTTCTTCATTCACGTGCTTTATTCTTAAGTTATAGATCCTCTTGTTGTCCTCTAGCCTTCCAATTGTTACTGCCTGCTCCCTTGTTATTTTTAAGAGATCTTCCCTTTCATGATCATGCATTGCAAGCCTATGTTCAATTTTTGATAGCCTATCTTTGGTTTCTTTCAAGCAGTTTTTCCAACTTTCTATGGAGTCTTTAGTTTCCTGGTAATCTCTTTGAATCTGCTTCATGAATTCTTGGTTTGCTTTATATTCTTCATTGAATGTTTCTCTCCTTTTGTGTTCCTTCATTCTTCTGTCTGTGTCTTCTTGAGAGACTCCCAGCCTTTCTTTTATTAATCTACTTATCTCTTGTTTAACTTGAATTAATATTTCAGTTTTGATCTCATTTATGAGGTCCTGAAGATATCTTTTTATGTCCGCTGATGCCATGTTTGATGTTGCATGTTTGCTGCCCTCAATCTCTTTTATATTTACCCCTCCTGGATCAGTAGTCTCAGGGTTGGGGGCTGGGGGCTTTTTCTTATTTCTGTCTCTCGTCATGTTTTTGGTTCCTTCCATACAAGTGTATAGTGTAATTCCCAGCCCCTTTTCTTGTTGGTTAGGGTTCTTCTGGAGCATACAGGCTAGGGGCTTCTGCCCTCTGCAGTTGCATTTGATGCTGGTCCTTGAGAACTGCTGAGCTTCCCGACCTCTGACCTCAGCACGGCTGCAGCGGGAATTCATGGTTCCTCTGGGTGGGTCGAGTGCGGGGCTGTTCAGCTCCCTGCTCGGGGTGCTCAACCAGTCGTATTGTCGTGGGTTTGTTCGCTCAAGTCAATCTGGGGCACGAATTCAGGCGGCTTGGTGAGAGTGCTGTGCTTGCTGATCTTAGCTTCTCTAATGGTAGCACCAGTTTCGAGCAGTTTCTTTCCCTTCAGTTTCTTCCTGGGTTGAGAGAATCCATCTCCCTCTGTTTGGGTCTCCAGGGTGTTCTATTCTGGCCTTTGAGCTGTGTAGAACACACCTGACTCTTATCTATTTTCCTGTGTATGACTGAAGTTTAGCATTCTTTATAGCAGAATAGTACTCCATTGTATATAAATACTACATTGTCTCTATCCATTCATCTATTGATAGATTTATAGGCTGCTTCCAAGATTATGTGTGCCGTTGTAAACATGGGTATATATGTATCACTAGTTTAATGTCTTTAATTCTTTGGGAAGATACCTATAGGGAGAAATTGCTAGGTCAAATGAAATTTCAAGGTGTTTTTTGTTTTTTTTTTGAGCTCTCCATACTGATGTATATAATGGTTGTACTTATTTACATTCCACAAACAATACATTCCACAAACAATACTTAAGGGGTTGCCTTTTCTTTTTCTTAGTCTATAAGTATGTGTTTGTAATACATTACAGACATTTTGGGGAGTGGGTACATCTGCGTACTATGAATTATTTTTCCTTTTTTTAATCCCCTTACTGCCCCTCTCCTTCCTCCTCTAATTTCCCTATCCTGATTTTTATTCTTGTTGGTATTATTAACCTTAGCTCATGTTATGACATATAATGTTTACTTTAATTGAAGCATATCTTTATTCTACTTACTTCACGTTTCCCTTGTTCTCCTGTCTTTTTATTATTATGTTTATACTTTGCTTCATCAAATAAGAGATGCCATACAGTATTTAAGCTTGTGTGTGTGGTTTATTTCATTCAATATTATATCTTTCCAGGTGCATCCATTTTCCTATAAATGTCTCAAATTTGTCACTTTTTTTTTTTTTTTTTGCTTGTTTATTTTCGTTTTCTGAGACAGTTCAGTCCAACTCACTGTGTAGTTAGTTGAGACTGGTCTTGAACTCATGGCAATCTTAATGCCTTTGCCTTCTGAGTGCCAGGATTACAAACGTGCATTACAATGCCTGTTTTATATTTGTTATTCTTTGTAGTGAATTAGTATTCTATTATATAAATACCACATTTTCTTTATCCAGTCATCCATTCATGGGTATATAGGGTGCTTTCAGGATTTAGCTATTATAAATTGTGCTGCTATAAACATTGGTATGCATGTATCATGATAGCATGATGTTTTAAGCTTTTTGGGGAAGATACCTAGAAGGGCAATAGCTGGATATATGGAATTTCTAATTTCAGTTATTTGAAAAGTCTCTGTTCTGACTTCCATAATGGTTCTACTAGTTTAAATTTCCACCAATAATGATGGAGGATTCCTTCCCCCTCCAGCAGCATTTATTATTTGCTTTCTTGGTGATAGCCATTCTTTGAGTAAAAATGGAATCTCGGTGTTTTAATTTGCATTTCTCTAATGGCCCAGGATGCTAAACTTTTATTTGTGTGTTTATTGACCATTTATATTACTTCTGAGAAATGTCTGTTCGTTTCAGTTGCCCATTTTTTAATTGGGTCTCTTATTTGGGGAATATCAAATACTTTGAGTTCTTTATGTACTATAGATACTAGTTTTCAGTATGAGGAATAGCTGGCAAATTTTTTTCCCATTTTGGTAGATCTCTCTTTCCTCTGTTTGTTGTACAGAAAATTTTTAATTTGATATTAGCCTATTTGTGGATTTTTTATATTTCTTGTGCAAGTGGAGGTCTAGTACCTATGCCTGTGTGCTCAAGAGTTTTACCTATTTATCTTTCAGCAGATTTTTCTGTGTCTACATTTATTTTAGTTTATTACATGATGAGTGTGTGGGTCTAGATTCAAAGTTCTCCATGTGAATAGCCAACACCATTTGTTAAAGAAACTGTCTTTCCTTTAGTGTGTACTTTGGCCTTTTTTGTCAAAGACTATGCAGCTGAGTGTGCCTGGAGTTGTTTCTGCATTCTCTGGTGTGTTCTGCTGATCCACAAGTCTGGGGGTTTTTGCCACTGTAGCTTTATAGTATAATTTGAAGGCCAGGATTGTAATCCCTTCTGCCTTGCTCTTGTTCTCCAGCATTGCTTTTGCTACTCTAGATCTCTTGTGGTTCCATATGAATTTTAAAGTTCTAATTGGTACTTCGATTGGAATTGCATTAAATCTGTATTATCAGTTTGGGGTTATGACCATTTTGACAATTGTATTGGTTCTATCTAGGAACAGGGCGTGTCTTTCCATTTTCTAATATCTTCTTTTTCCTTTATCTCAGAGTACTGTAGTTTTTGTTGTAGAGGGTTTTCAGTTCCTTGGTTAGGTTAATTTGTAAGTACATAGTTTTTCTTGACACTAATGTAAATGCATCGATTCCCTAATTTGGTTTTCTCTCTTTTTTTTTTCCAAATTCATTTTTATTTCAAAGAGGAAAAAAAGAAAACAATTCCAGAAAACGTCAATCAGGGCAGCAGTGGTACATACATTGCACATTGTCATCCCCAAATCATTCACCCAGAGCACAAGACATCTGCATTCAATTGTCTGAACAATGCCAGCACAAATGTTTCTCTTCAGTGAACTCAGAGACATCAGTAATATAACTGTCTTAACTATTTTTATGTACATGTATGTATATATACATATCCTGTTTCAGCTTCTCACACTAGTGAGGCAATACAGTGTTTACACATGTGTGTCTTACTTATTTCACTTATGAGTATGGTCCCATGTTGCATCCATTTACCTATAAAAGTCTCCAGTTTGTCCTTCCTTATGGCTGAGCAGTACTCCGTTGTATAAAAATACCACATCTTTGTTATCCATTCCTCAGTCTCAGGGTATTTAGATTGTTTCCAAGATCTAGCTATTACAGATTGTGCTGCTATAAACATGGGTGCACATATATCTCTGTGGTATGATGTTTTTGACTTGGAAAGATATGCATAAGGGAAATAGCTGGGTGGAATGGGACATCTAGTCCTAGTTTTTTGAGAAATCTCCACACTGATTGTCATGGTGATGGGCTGGGACCATACGCATGTGGGCCAGGGATTTGGCTCAGTGGCATAAACGCCTGCCTGGCAAGTGTGAAGTCATGAGTTCGATCCCTGGTACTAGAGGAATAAAACAAAACACAGTGATTGTACCAGTCTGCATTCCCACCAACAGTGGAAAAGGGTTCCTTTTTGCCCACAGCCCCTCCAACATTGGTTATTGCTTGATTTCTTGACAGTAGCCATTTCTAGGATGAGGTGGAATCTCAGTGTTGTTTTAATTTGTGTGTCTCAAATGACCAGTGGTGTTGAACATTTTTTCACATATTTATTTCTGTTTGTATTTTTTCATCTGAGAAGTATGTATTCATCTCAGATGCCCATTTTTGGATTTGACTCCCTAGTTTCTTTTTTCATAAGTTTATGATTGGTATATGAGAATGTTATGGATTTTTGTGTGATTTTTATATCCTATACTACTGAATTTGGTTATTCTAACAGTCTTGGTAGAATATTTTCAGTCTTCTAAGTAGAGGATCATGCCATCTGCAAATAATGATAATTTGACTTGTTTTCTATATCTTATTTGTCTTGCCAGTTTGTTCTGGGTAGTGTTTTGATAACTAAATTGAATAGAGATAATAGTTGACATTCTTGTTCATTCTTGACATTTTAGAAAGAAAGCTTTCAACTCTTACACATTTAATGACTTTTTTGTGGTACTGGGGATTGAATTTAGGGCTTTGTGCATGCTAAGCAAGCTCTAACACTGAGCTGCATTCCAGCCCCCCATTTAATGATTTTAGCCATTGGTTTATCATAAATGGTTTTTATCAGCTTGAGATAAGAACCTTCTATACCTATTTTGTTCAGCTGTTTTTTTTTTTTTAATCATGAAGTTGGATTTATTTATTTATTTATTTATTTATTTATTTTGAGTAGTGTTGTATTTCGGTTTTTTGTTTTTGGTGAAAGGAATTAAACTCAGGACCTTGTGCTTGAAGTTGGGTTTTGTGAAATGTTTTTTTCTACATCTATTCAGATAATTGTGTGATTTTTTTTTTTTATACTTTTCTTTTTTGGACTGGGAATTGAATTCAGGACTTTGTGCTTGCCTAGCCCGATTTTTATACTTTTTATACACTCTTTGCGTCCCTGGAGTGAATTCTGCTTGAGCATGATGTATGATCTTTTTGATGATTTGTTGAATTCTGTTTGCCAGTATCTTGCTAAAGAGATTGGGTTGTGGTTCTCTTTTAGGCTGGGTCCTTTTCCAGTTTTGGAATCTAGATAATGCTAGGAATGACTCTGGGAATATTCCTTCCCTTTCAGTTTCATTGAAGAGTTTTGAGGAGCTATTGGATTTATAACTTCTCTAAACTTTTTGTAGATTTTAGGAGTGTACCCATCAGGATTTGGACTTTTTTGGTAATTTTTTTAATCACTTCAATTTCATTGTCTGTTGTTGGATTGTTCCAATATAGGGTTTTTATATCGTTCTGGTTCATTTTGTCTCATAGGTTGTGGTGTGTTGTACTACTACCACCACTTGATTTTAGGAGCTAGTGACACTGACTTTAAGAGTGGGCCAGTCAGTTGTCTTGAATTTTGTATGGATGTGTCCTTGGAGTATTATGTAGATTTTTGCTGCTGTTGCTGCTGCTGCTGCTGCTGCTGCTGCTGCTGCTGCTGCTGCTGCTGCTGTTCCTCCCCTCCTCCTCTTCTTTCTCCTCCCCTTCTTCTTCCTCAAATTGTTCCTCTTTAATTTTTCTCTGAATTCACGTTTATGGTTAAAGGATTAATAGAGTTACATCTGAACATTTCAGGCCAAAATACAGCATTCCTTATTTTGCTCATAATAAAACTTGACTGTCCAGTGACCAGTGTAGGTCTCTGTTTTAGTGATAATGCAAATGAAAACAGTATTAGTTCACATGCAGAACCTTTAATTGAAGGATAAGAGAAGAAAGGAAGCATTCTTGAGTAGTACCTGGTGGGTAAGGGGACACACTTTAATGAAGAGATTTGGGTTTGGTCCGTCACAAAAAAAAAAAAAATGAAAACCAGTTTTATGGTGTCCTGTAATGGTTTGGAGTGTGGTCTGTCATCTCAATCCTGGTTTTATAGCTCCAGAGGAATCCTCATTACTTGAGGTAGTCTCAGCATATGAGGCTGTGTTGGCATCCAAAGTGGCCATAGGTTTTATATAGTGGAGACTTCTGGGAATAGGTGTTCTTAGTCTTGAAAAGAAATATGATAAGAGGCTAGATAAATTTAGGACTGATAATCCTGTTTTGCCAGCTTTTAGACAGACATTTCTTAAATGGTAAACCATGTGTTTATGCAGAGCTGAGGATTGACCCAGTTTTACAAAAAAGATGTAAGAAAGATCTTATTTGTCCAAAACAACCCCCTCCAAAGAAGAAGAAATTGGACTCCAGAGGCAGTGAAAGTGAAGCTTATTTCATCCACACCTTTACATTAAGAGTGGTGCCCCATACACAGAGAGACACACACTTCAGTTGATTTTTTTTTTTCTTGAGATAGTGTCACACTATGTAGTGCAGACTGGCCTCGAATTTAGTCCTCCTGCCCCAATGCTGAGATTATAGGCATGCTGCTACCATGTCTGGTACCCATTCCAGTTAAGAAGCTGTATATTTTTCCTAAATTGCAGCGGTCCCTCCCCTATTCTCCCATTGGCTGAAACTTGAAGTTAACGGTCTGTGCCAAGCAGTCTGTCATCCCACACTTTTTGGTCCCCCACTCCTCTTTCCTCTGGGTAGTTGGGTTGGTTGATTTTTGTAGTTATTTTTAGCTTTTTGGCTTCCCAAAATTTGAGAAGACTTGTTTAGCAGTTACCTCTCCCCAGAACCATATCTCTAGTGCCTTTGTATAGCTTGTATATTCTTGTGTGCTACTTGACCAAGCTAACTAAGCCTCTAAGTCTACCAGTAAGTGCTTATTAGAGTGATTAATGAAATATGAACCAGTGAAAATCTTTGTCTTTTTGAGACACGGTTTCACTACGTAGCCTAGGCTCACCTTGAACTCACTTTGTATCCCAAACTGGCCTCAAACTCACAATGACCCTCCTGCCTCAGTGTCCCAAGCGAAGGGATTATAGGGGTGTGCCACCTTCCCAGGCCTAAGTTAAAAATATTTTTATCTCTTACAGAAGGTCAAGCTTTGTTCTACTTTAAGTTACCTATTGGATATTTGTAGGCCCTCCCCTCTCCCTTTAAGCAAAACCCCTTTAGAAAAATTTTTCCTTTTTTGGATTTGTTTTTCCTATTAAATTTATATCTGCTGGGTATAGTGACACAAACCTGTAATCCCAGCACTCAGAAAAGTGAGGCAGTAGTGAATTTGAGGCCAGCCTTGTCTACATAGTGAATTCAAGGCTAGCCCAAATTGCATAATAATACCTTGTCTCCAAAAAAGTTCCCATGTACCTTAGGTGAAAATGTAAATCTTTTTTTTTAATGAATAACAGGTTAAAGGTGCAGGAGACTACATCATGATTATGGCACCTACTTTGATAATGTTAAAATGATAGTAATCTGGTTCACATGAGAAACAATCATTTCCTCCTTTCAACAAAAAATAATTTGTATGATGTTACAGTGACACTAAAATAAGTTCCCAGTCCCTTATCAGTGTAATAAAGGAGCAGCTAGATTGAGTTATAATTTATTTGACATGAACTACACCCACCTAACTTGTACAATTCAGTGATTTCTAGTATAGAATTCTACCGTGATCATCAATAATTTTAGAACATTTTCATCACCCTCTGGAAAAAAAAAAAGCCATAGCCATTAGCAGTCACTTCCTAATTTTCTCCATCCACAAATAATCAACTGCTAATCTACTTTCTGTCTCTAGATTTACTTATTAAACATTTCAGATATTTAGAATCATATGCAGTGTGGCCTTTTGTTTGACTTCTTATGTGCAGCATAATAATTTTCAAAGGTTGTCCAGGTTGTAATATGTATCAGTACTTCTTGTAGCTATTTGTGATTAGGATTGTTTGGTTGTGTGATTTGAAAGCCTTGCAAAATTCATGTTTTAGAAACTCAATCCATAAAGCAAGTGTTGAGAGATGGGGCCTTTAAGCGGTGAGAAGGTTGGGTGGGCTTGTGCTTATGAGTGTACTTTGGAGCAGATTACTTAGAGAGTGGGTTCTTGACAGAAGGACAAGTTCATTGCACCTTTCCTCTCTCTTTCTGCCATGCTCTCCTACCCTTATACCATGAACTGATGCATCCAGAAGGCCCTCCCTAGATTTGGGCCCTTTCTCTTTGAATTTCCTACACTCAAATTATTAGTCTTTATAAATTATCCAATCTTGGGTATTTTGTTGTAGTGAAACAAAGTGGACTGTGGTGGTAAGTTAAAGGTTTTACCACTTCAACTCATTTTTTGCTGAAGTACTTTCCAAAATGATCATTTACCAGTTTACACTTCCCACCAGCAACAGATATGTATTCCTTATTTTCACCACAACCTTAACACTTGATCTGTTGGAATTTGTTTCTGCCATTTTGATAGGTATGAATGTCTCATAGTTTAATTCAGGCTTTAAGAATATGAATTCGTAACTATATTTTATGTGTCATACTTTTTATTATTTCATATAAATCCTTATCATATATTTCACTTTACATGAATTCTCTCAGAGAGCCCTTAGGAGCAGGGTGATGTGTTATACTTTTTGACAGAAATATGATTATTGTGGAGTTTGTAGTAGGAACAGAAATGTTTTCTTCTACTGTGCTTATTGGATGTATAATGTCAGGCTTCACATAACAGATTTTGCATTTTGTTTTGTGCTACTTGAGATGAGCCCAGGAAGCACTGAGCTGTAGTTCCACTTTTCTTTTCTTAATTAATTAATTAATTAATTAGAAACAGGATCTCCCTCAGTTGCCCAGGCTGACCTCCAACTTGCAGTCTTCCTGCTTTAGCCTTCTGCATAGCTAGAATTAAAGATGTGAGCCACTGTACCTGGCACACACACATGTGTGTTGCACATTTATTGATTTATTTTTCATTTAATTGAGACGGTCTTGCTACATAGTCCAGACTGGCTTTGAAGTTGTTATGAAGCCCAAACTGGCATTTAATTTACAATTTTCATGTCTCAGCCTCCTAAATTTTGGTGTTGCAGGTGTGTGCTACTACACCTAGCACACACACACATACATATATACACACACACGTGTGTGTATATGTGTGTGTGCATGTGTGTGTGATTTTTTTTTTTTTAACTAGGAGTCTAACTTACCATCTCATACTTGCCAGGCAAGTGCTTGTGCCACTGAGATAAATCCCTGGCCCACCCGTATGTTTTAATAGCCATGATGGCAAGTATTTTTTTTTTAACATTAAGCAATGTCATTACAGGAAAAAAGATATTATTTTTATATCTATTTTAAATATATATAGGGTTTTGTTGTTGTTTTGTTTTGGTTTTGGTTTTTCTTTTTTTTGGTACCGGGGATCAAACTCGTGACCCTTTGCTTACCAAGCAAGTGGTTGAACCACTGAGCTAAATCCCCAGCCCCAATATATATGTCTTTAACTAACACATAGTAATTGTATATGCTTGCGTAGTGTGATGTGACATTTTATAGTACATGTACCATGTGCATAATTACTAGATCAGAGTAACTGACATCCATCACTTCAGACATTTCCATTTGTGTTTAGAAACATTCAAAATCCAATTAGCTCTTTTGAAATATAAAATTATTGTTAACCATATTCATCCTACCGTGCTGTAGAACATCAGAAATTGCTGCCTTCCTGTATCTGTTAACCATACTTTTCCTATCATTCTCTTCTTTATAGCTTACTTAGGTTCTGGTAGCCACTATGCCACTATGCGCTTCTATAAAAATTAACTTGCTGCCTTTAAGTATAAGTGAAAACCTGTAGTATGTGTCTTTCTATGCCTGATTTGTTTCACTTAACAAAATACCTGTTTCCATCCATGTTGTTGTAAATGATACATTTCATTTTCAGTGACTGAATAATATCCCATGGTATATGTGTATCACATTTTCTTTATTCATCTGTCAGTGTACACTTTAATTCTCTTAGTTGTTGTGAATAGTACTGCAGTAAAAAAATGCAGATGGGGTTTTTTTGGTGTGTATGTGTGTGTTTGTTTTTGTTTTTGACATACTTTAGTTTCTGGGTCACAGCATTTCTATTTAGAAATTATTAGACAAGAATATATCTCTGCTGGAAATAAATACAAAGGTAAAAAATGTTTTTGAACTCTTCTGTGATGAATTGTTAATGTGTTAAAAATTGTAAAGGCAAAAAACACATTTGAATTTCTTCTTTGAGGGCTTAAAAGAAATACTTCATATGCATGCAGTCAGGAAATTAGAAAGTAAATTTCATTAGGGTGATGAAAGAAGATGCTGTTATATTCTTGGAATCCACAGTTTAAGGAACAACCAAGAATTCTTTGATGCTAGGGTTCAAACTCAAGACCTTAAACGTACTAGGTAAGTATTCTGCCACTGAGCTATATTGCCAACCCTCAAGAATACTTTTTAAGAACAGTAAGATGGCTGGGTATGGTGGTGTATATCTGTAATCCCAGCTCTTGGGAGACTGAGGCAGGAGGATTACCTTGAGTTTGAGATCATTCTAGACTACAGAGTGAGTCAGGGTTAGCCTAAAATACATAGAAAGTGTATCCCTCAGTAGCACATATACCAAAATGCATAGCAGGACTGTGTCTCACAAAACAAAAAAACTAGTAAGATGAGGGACATATCAATTATTGGTAAAGTTTTTAAAGAGAAATAATCATTTCTTGAGCACCTGGTATACCTGCCTTTATGAAGAGATTATTCTGATGTGCTGTTAGTTTTTGGCAAGTGACTCATTTGTAGGGGAGATAAATATGTAGACAAATAAATGTAGTACTTTGTGATGGGGGCACTTCAGTAGGTACATACTGTAATACTTCATGAAGCAGAAATTCAGGTACTATAACTGTTTGTTCCTTTGTTACAGTGTCTCACCACATTGTTCAAGGTGGCCTTGAACACTGTGTAGACCAAGGTGTTCTGAAATGTGCAGTAATACTCCTGCCTCAGCCTTGCAAGTGCTAGGATTACAGACATGTGCCACCATGCCCAGCAAGTACTGCAACTCTTAAGAGATAAGACCTGAAGCTTTAAAAATTAGATGGTAAAGAGAGTATAGAGAAGATTAGTGTTGTACCAAAGCATTTAAGAAATCATTATATGTATAGGACTAAAATAAAATCAGAAAAATAATCTCAGGTTTAAAACAAAACTAGGATTCCACACCCCCATACTGGGAATTGAACCCAGAGCCCTAACACAGAGCTACTCTTCTTCCCCAGTTAGTTTTATTATTTTGAGACAGGATCTCTCGAAGTTGCCCAAGATGGTCTTACACTTGCTGACCTCCTGCCTTAGACTCCTAGAGTGCTGGGATTACAGGCATATGCTGCCAGACCCAGCTAGGCAACAATTACCTCTCATGCTATTCTCGGGCAGATTTCAGTGGCCCTTCATGAATTTTATTCATACAAAATTACTTTTTTAACTTTTAGAACACCCCCCACCAAAACTTGTGTTTTGGACATCATTGCCTTTTCTTTGGTGAATGGTGGTGTTAGGTTGTTTGTTTGTTTGTTTGTTTTTAATGTTCTACTTAGTGAAGTAAAACTGGCAGTCCTCAAAAAAAAACAATTTTTTTAAATTGTATAACTGGATGCTATTGGAGTTTTAAACCACTAGGTCTGGTGATACAACATCAGGAAACTAGGAAAAGCCTGGGAATATATTAAGGCATATAAACCATTGAGATAGATAATTTACAAATTGACTTTGGAGAATGTATGGACTAGGATTTTTTTATTGTGGAAAACCGAAATGTTTTTAAAAGTATAATTGCATTTCTTCAACAATAGCTCCTTAGAGTGATGAACAGAGCAAACAAGAGTCAAAATTTTACTGATACTGGCATTAGTGGAATTAGTTATATGTCAGTGAGAGAAAAACAAGAGAGTTGAGGAAATCATAATGATGAACTAAGTAATAAAAACTACACAACTATGTTGGTTTTTCCTTATGTACTTATATGTACATATGGCCTTATATGTAGCTTATATGTACTATATGGCCCCTTATTTTGTGTTGGAAATTACTGTATCTTCATTCATTTTTCCAGTTTTATACACTTAACTCTTCTCAAACATTCTCACACTCTTATATCCATCCTCAAAATTAAATGAAAATTTTGCTCTCCTTTGTTGAGAGAATAAAGTAGTCAGAATCAAAACTTTCTTGGTTCTCATTGAAATAGTAAGCACCTAGGTATTCTGCCTTCCTTCCTACCTGTTACATGAAATGGTGGTGTGAAGTTTTAAAAAGTTAAGGAAATCTGATGAACCCATTCAAGGCCATTCTCTGCAAGTGTGTGAAATGTGTGAAATCCTACTCCTTAGGAAGAACTGATCAGAGGCTTTTGGAGGGGGAAGGGTACCAGGATCAAACTCACGACCTTGTGCTTACTAGGCAAGCACTTAAGGCACTGAGCTAAGTTACCGGCTCTATAGGTGGCATTTTTGCTCTACAGTTTGCTGTATCAACAGTGACGTCAGATTTTCTTTCTCTCATGGGGCATTGAAATGCACTAAAACATCTTTGACCACAAATTCTCTTGATCACTACCCCATTTCTGTTCTTCAGCAACTTTTCAACAAGAATTGTCTTTGCTTGTAGCCTTTAGTTCCTTTCCTCGTGAATCTGTTTACATTTTTAGCATTGACCCTATCCAGCATACTTGGACTCTTACGGATTGCTAAATCCAGTGATCAGTGAATGTTGTCTTTCCTATTAATGGTATTTGATATAGCAGTTGGGTCACCCTTGAAATAGTTTTCTGCTTACCTTCTGGATCTCTACATTTTGTGGATTTGGTTTGGTTTAGGATTGTTTTTGTGGTACTGGAGATTGACCCCAGGTCCTTTACAGTGAACTATATCCACAGCCCTTTTTTTGATTTTGAGACAGGGACTCACCAGGTTGTCTAGGCTGGGCTCCAATTTGTGATCTTGCCTCAGACTCCCAAAGTGCTTGAATTTCAGTCATGTTTCACCATGTGAGCTTGTCTTCCAGTCTTTAAAGTTTTTTGTTTGTTTTATTTTGTTTTTCAAGACAGGATCTCATTATGTAGTGCAGGCTGGCCTCAAACTAGCAGCAATCCTCCTGCCTTAGCCTGCCAAGTGCTGAGAAATTACAGGCATATGCCACCACGCTTGGCTTTAGTCTTTATAAAGTTATAGTTTACTAAGGTTCTGTCTGTCTGCATGTAACATCTTCAGTTGATCTCATCTAAGCCCCTGGATTTAAATAAAATTTCTGTCTTCAGTGTTACATCTCTGCCATGAAATACAGGTTCATATGTAGCTATTTAACACCTCCACTTCAATGTCTCATAGGTATCTAAATCTTAATGTGTTCTAAAACATTTCTGTTTGTGGGTTCTACAGATTATTAAAATTCATCACAATTTAACAAGATGACTAGATATAATTTATACCAGCAGTTAAACATTTAAAGGAAATAATATAGCAGTGTGGGGGTAGCAACACTCCTGTAATCCCAGGAGCCTGAGGCAGGAGGACTGCAAGTTCTAGTCGAGCCTGGGCTAATTTAGCAAGTTCTTTTCTCAGAATAAAAAGTAGGGTGGCAGGCTGGTGGAGGGGGTTGGGGATGTAGCTCAGTGGTAGAGTGCCCCTTGGTTTAATTCCCAGTACCATTAATAAAAGTAAAAGAAATAACATGACTTAACATGGATTATTCCAGTGACAAATCATATTTGAATGTGTGTTGGGAGGTGGGGCGGCCTGGTCAGAAGAGTTGATTCACTGAGAATGACCTAGAAGGTAAGGTTGTATTATTTCCCTGCCTGACTCCTCCCTTCACTTTCTCCTTCTTGGCTGAGGTGACATGAGCAGCTTTCCTCAGCCAGACTCTTTCATTGTACTATTCCTGCCAGCTGACTGACCATGGACTGACGCTTCTAAAACCTATGGACCAAAATAAGCCTCAACTCCTGTGCAGTTGATGGTGTTGGATATTGTAGATATTACATTTCAGCAATAAGAAAAGAGACAACATAAGCTGAAGAATAGCTGCAATGCCTAGCATGTTTAAGGCATTTGGTACAATCCCCAGCATCACAAGAAAAAAATTCAATTAAAACATGTAAAGATACAAGGGTTAGGGATATAGCTCAGCAGTAGGGTGCTTGCCTAGTGTGCATGGTGAAGCTGGGTTCCATTTCCCAGCATATGCATACACATACATATGCACGCATGCACACACACACAAACACACAGGAACACAAGTTTTTTTTGTTGTTTTTTTTTGTTTTTTTTGTTTTTTTTTGGTACCAGGGATCGAACTCATGACTTCACACTAGCCAGGCAGGCGCTTGAGCCACTGAGCTAAATCTCTGTCCGGAATGCAAGATTTTAATGGAGGGAATTTTAAACCTTTACTTGGGCATGTTAAAAGAATACCTAAGAGAACCTGCCTTTCTCGTGACTCAGAGGCAGCCATGTGGGCCAGAAGGAGAACCAAGAAGTCAACTGGCCCCCTCCCATGAGTAAATAGCAAGCATAAGCTGGGAGGAGAACCAAGAATGCAACCCACCCCCCTCACCGCCGCACTCTTCCCCCATACACACACAACCAACTGATTTGGAAGAGCACAGGCTGAGATGATAGCAACTGAGGTACAAAAGCAACGTAATGCTTGTAGTATTTCACTTTGCAGGCCTGAAGCCAGTAGTCTGAACATCTTTTTAGGGAATAACAATATGCGCTATTTGTTCCTGTTTATTGCTTTGTTTTACTTACTTTAAAAAAAAAAAGACCTAAGAGGCACTGTGCTTTTAATTTGGAAGTTGTATTATAAAGATGTCAGTTCTCCCATACTGATCTACATTCATTGCTGTTCCAAGCAATGTCATAACAGATGAGATTGGGTGCGTTCAGAGTGGTATGGCCATAGATGCAATGTCATAACAGAATACCCCCCTCAAATTTGATACGGTTGCTTTAAAATTTTCATGAGAGCCAGTAGGCAAGGCCTTCAATAAAGGTATATTATTGGACTGTGTCTCCTGTCTGCTATGGCTTGAGCATCTTTCCTTCTGTTATACTTTCCTGCCATCCTATTGCAGCCTTAGAGCTAGTTGACCATGGCCTGAAATCATGAACAAAACTAAATCTCTTTAAATTGTGAGTGTTGGGTATTTTGTCACAGCAACAGGAAAGTGACTAAGACAGCATTTTATTATCTCACATACATATCTGGAGATTGGTAGTGTGAAAACTGGCTCTGCAGCTCAGTGCTGTTCCAGGTTCTTTCTCTGCTCTGCTGTATTCATTAATTAACACATGGCCTTATGATCACAAGATAATTGCTTCAGCTTTACATCCTCACAAATAACATTCCAAGGGGAGGAGGAGATAAACATCAACATGTTTTTCTCTTGAAACTTTTTTGTGCCAGTTGTGGTGGGTGGTACATACCTGTGCTCCCAGTACTTGGACTTGTGGGAAAATCAGGAGTTTTAGGTCAGCCCAGACATAGTGAGGCTCTATCTATAACAAAACAAAAATCAAACAAAACTAAACAAACCAAAAAAAGACACCAAAAAACAGAACTCAAAAAAATTTTTTTGGTACTGGGAATTGAACTCACGACCTCATGCTTGCAACACATGTAATCAAATAATCATGTTTTGTATTCTCTTGTTCCATGTAAGTAAGATCAATAAAAGAAGAATGGTAGGGCATGGGATATAGTTCAGCAACATAAGCGCCTGGCTGCCAAGTGCAAGGTTCTGAGTTCAATTCTTGGTACCCAAAAAAGAATGGAAAAATAAGTAACAATAGGTTTTATTTGAAAAAGAAAAAGACTCAATTGGGCTTGGTGGTATACACCTGGTAATACCATCACTTGTGAGGCTGAGACATAAGGCTTGCAAATTCTAGGACAACCTGGGCTACCTAGTGAGTCCTTGTGTAACTTGTATATCTATGAGCAAGGTTATGTATAACCTCTGGGAGGCTGGGCTTTCATTTATTTACACTTTCATTCAGTAAGTACTTACTTGGTATCTGCTGTGAGCCATATAGTGTTCTTTGTTCCTTGGTATCAGTGGGAAATAGCTGGTATTATATATGGCAGATGATGAGTGCTCTGGGAAAATGTTACATGTTAGAACAAAAAGAGTCCAGTATTGAGCCTGCCTGAAATGCTTAGCAAATTAAAAATAAAAACCCTGAGATAAGAGTGAAGTAGAGATAGACCCTTGACAGAGGCCTACACTCCTGGCAGTATATGCTTAATTATAAGGTATAAAATTAGATCATGTTGTAGAATACCTAAAAGAATGACACACAAGCAACTCAGAGATTTAATTATGTGGAAATACATGTAAGATTTACTACTGTAACTATTTTATTTTGTTTTATTTTTAAAGAGAATAAAACAAAGCATAATAAAACAGAATAAAGCCAATCAAAACAAAACAGTGTGATACAGAACTTCAAAACAAGATAATAGGAAACCAACAATGGTTACCATAATGCCTTTTGTGGTCTTCAAAATTGTCACCCATACCTTCAGACATCTTAAAAATCAAACAAAGTAGAACAGAATAGAACCAACAAAAACAAAACAATGGATACAGTAAAGGATTTCAAAACAAGGTAATAATAAACCCAAAATGGCTACCATAATATATATTATCTTTGTAATAACTACCCATGCCATCAGATATAATAAAATGAAACAAAACAATAAAACCCAGAATAAAAATATGAAGATGATAGCTGGACTTCAAAACAAGATAATAAGGAATAAACAATGGCTGCCATCTTCAGAAGGAGATCCCTCATAGATGCTACGTTGTGTATTGTTATCCTGAATAATCAGACTACCAGCTTTAGGCCTGCAAAGTCAATGAAACACTAAACACTACAAGCATTAAGTTATATTTTAACCTCAATAGCTATCATCAAAGCCTGTGTTTCTCCGGATCAGCTGGTCGCTTGCAGCAGGGGGTTAAGGGTTGGCTCTTATCTCCAAACCCACATGCCAAAAGGGGCTGGCATCTAGTTCTCCCCCCAGCGGCTCTCACATGGCACCGACTTACAGGAAGTGCTTGCTTCTTGTTGACTTCTTGTTCTCTTCCCCCACAGTCCACTATTGGTACTGATTCATGGGAAAAGGACGGTGTCTGGTTCTCCCCTCAGTGGCCTGTGCATGGCACTGAATTGCAGGGAGGGCTTGCTGCTTGTTGACTTCTTGTTCTCCTCCCCTGCAGCCCATGAATGGCATCAACTCACAGGAAAGGGCTGGCCTTTGATTCTCTCCCAAGCGGCCCACATGTGGTGCCAACCTGCCATCCCATCTTATTTTAAAAAGTATAGTTTTGTGGCATGAAGTACCTTCACAATATTGTGCAGCCATTAGCACTATCTGGTTACAAAACTTTTTCGTTACCCTAAATGAAAACTCTTATGTGTTAACAGTTACACCTCATTTCCTCCTCACCCAACCCACAGTAACCACTACTATTTTCTGTTTTATGGATAGGATATTTATTTATTGGTACCAGGGATCAAACTCACGATGTTATGCTTGCCGGGCAGGCACTGTGCCACTGAGCTATATCCTCAGTGAATTGGATATTTTTTATAAAGCATTTTATGTTTGGCCAGTTTCACTTAGAATATTTTCAAGGTTCATCTCTGTTGCACCATTTTATCACTACTGTACTTCATTTTTATAGCTATAGTCTATATTGTAGTTTATTAATCTTTTGATAGACCTTTGGGTTTCTGCTTTGTGGCTATTGTGAATAGCCACATTCACATTCATGAATTGTGAATAAAGTTGTTGGGAACATTCAGGCACAAGTGTTAGTGTGAACAAATGTTTTTATTTGTTTTAGGTATATACTAGGACTGGAGAAACACTTTCCATAGCAGCTGTACTGTTTTACACTTCCATCAACAATGATGGTATGAAGATTCAAGTTTCTGTATGTCCTTGCTATATTATAACTTATTAAAATTCATTCATCAAGCTTATAAACCTATGTGCATGTACGGTACTGTATATACTATCTAGCAGCTACATACATTTCAAGGAAAGTAAAAGGAGGAGTCTTTAGGAGCAAGTGTTAGTGCCATAGAAGGAACAATAAATTTTAGATTTTGGCAGAGTGGGACGGTTTACTTCAGGTAAGGTATTAGAGGATTTTTTTTTTTTTTTAAGTTGAATTTTGGCAAGGGATATAGCTCAGTAGTACACAGCACCTGCCTGGCAAGCAGTAGGTCCTTAGTTCATTTCTCAGTACCCAAAAACAAAAAAAGGTTGAATCTTGAGAAATGAGTAAAGACTTCTTTTCTGTTAGTCTGAGAAATTTAAATTCTGTTTTGTGGTTGGTGGAAAACCAGCCACTTCTGAGCAAGGTAATTATACAATATGATGGAAGAGCGTAGTAGTATGTAATCTAATACGCTTTTTAAAAAATTGGTGAGTGGTTGATGGGGCTGGGTATTTAGCTCAGTGGTGTAAGTGCCTGCCTGGCAAGTGTGAGATCATGAGTTCTATCCCCGGTGCCCCCCCCAAACCAAATAAATATAAATAAATAAAAGACTTTTCTTTAAAAAAAAAAAATTGGTGAGTGGTTGAAAGTGGAGTCAGACGTGGTGGTGCATGCCTGTAATTCTAGCACTTGGGAGGCTGAGGCAGAAAGATCGATGGGAGTTTGAAGCCAGTCTGGGCTATAAAGTCAGTTCAAGGCCAAGCTGAACTGCATAGTGAAACACACTGTCTTATAAGACAAAAAGAAAAAATAGAGTGACACACATGGAAATGTTAGTGAAATAGAGAAGACTTGGGAACATTTTGGTTTTTATATTCCCCCTAAATCTCATCTGTTCCACTGACTTTCTCAACATTATCCACCAAGTACTGATTGTTCCCAGAAACCTACGTTTCAAACAAACACTTCTTGCCAGGGATTTAGCTCAGCAGCATAAGCAACTGCCTGGTACTTCTTTGGGGTTCCAGAGCACATGTTTGATATCTCATATTTAAATATTCAAAAAGAAATCTTGATTATTCCCTCCATTCTAGTCTTTCGTGTTTTTACAAAGTTTTAAGATTTTTTAAGTGATGTATTTTTCATTTTTCAATTTTCAGTAAGAACCAAAGACTAGTTATCTATTCTATCAAAAAATTAACCCAAAAGGTGTCACTAAAGAACTTTAGTTTAGAATTTTACATAGCTAAATATGTTTGACTAACATGTAGTATTTTTAACTAAGAGAAGATAAAACAAAATGCTCCTAATTGTAACATCCTAATAAAACCATTATTGATATTTTGACATTTCCTTTTAATCACTAACTTCCAAAACAGGAAGTTTTTTTTTAATCTTTTCATCTTACTTTCTTTGTTCCTGTGTTATTTATGTTTTGATTAGTATAACAAGATATCTGAGATAAATCGGCTTATAAAGAAGAAAGGTGAATTGTGACCCAGTTTTATACGTTCTTGTCCATGACTGGTCTTTGATTTGGGCCTGTGGCAAGGCAAGCACATTGTGTCAGGAGCACATGGCAGCAAAACTGCCCACCCCATGGCTAGGAAGCAAAACTGATCAAGGGAGATCCAGCATCCCACAATACCGTTTGTATCATAGTCCCAGTGACTTGATCTCTCTTAAAGGTTCTACTACCTTCCGAGGGCCACCCTGGGCTCCAGGCCTTAATGGGCCTTTGGTGCAATTTAAACATCTAAACCACAGGAGTTTCTTTCATCTGACTACTATGAATTATTATGCATCTTTTTTCTGCCACTTACGAATTATATTCGTGGGTGCATAGGCCATATTCTTCCCTCTGACTCATTCTTAAACATAATGGCGGTTTGTTTAATGAGGTTGGTTAGGTAAGTAGTTGTTATGGCTTATATACTTTCATACCAGTAGCAAAGCTTTGCTAGTTAATATTTCTTCAGGAAACACTGCCTGAAGGTCTAAAAATGTAGTGTCAACTGGGAAACTGGAACATATGTAATATCTAAAGCGAGAAGTTATTTTATGTTTATAATTTGAGTTTCTTTGTGTCTAAGGTTTTCTGTGCTTTCAATCAAATTCTTATGACAGAAAGTATGCAGTGATTAATTATTGTTTCCATAAGAAATCTCAACTTGATATCCAGATATGGGACACACCTGTAATTGCAGATCATGACAGGCTGAGGCTAGAGGATTGCAAGTTTGAGGCCAGCCTAGAATACATAGTGAAACACTGAAAAAAAATAGCAACAAAGAAATTATGATTTGATTTTTTTTTTCCCAAAGAAATGATTACAGGGACCATGTTAGCATATATTTTTTGCTGGGAGTTACAGGTGTGGACCTTTATAAAAACAACTCTGAGTTATGCTGAAGAAACAGCTCACCAGCCTTTACTTTCTATATTAGTGAATGATACAATCATCTGCCTAATTTGAATAAGCTGGAAATTAGATGCTGTATTTCTTCTTCATCCCTTACGTTCTGTTAGTATCAAATCCTGCCAGTTTTAATACTTTCTAAGTATTTTGTGGGTTGACTTCTATTGATGTTTACATTAAAAGTTAATTTTACCCCAGAGTCTGTCTTGTAATCATGCTGATGAAAATCTGTAGGCTGGCTACATGCATTGATACATGCCTGTAATTTCTGGTACTTGGGAGGCTGAGGCCAGCTTGTGAATTTGAGACTAGCCTAGGCAATTAAGCAGGACTCTGTCTGAAATTTTAAAAAAGGGCTAGAAATGTAGCTCAGTACTCTCTGATTCAGTTTTAGTACAAGGGGGAAAAAATCTGTATGTACACTAAACTAGAGAACCAACACCAAATAATTATTCCCTAGCTCTTCTGACTAGACTGGCCAAGAACTCCAGGCCTGTGTGTATTAGCAAACCTGTCCTTTTCCAACTTACAAGATAACCAGTCTGCTGCCTGAAAAAGCAACCTATGGAGATTCAGACCCCTCTCCACTCTGGGCTCTGCTGTGAGCCTCTGCAGCTCTTTATTCTGTCACTCATAGGTCCTTACTTGCTTGACAATTCCTATTGACTTTTAGATAGAATTTCTTCAGGAAGGAGAAGAATGGGAGTTGCAAGACAAAAGTGATTTTTAAATTTCTAAACAGTGTAGTCAGAACATTTTTATTAACTAATAATACATAGGCACTTTTTATGGCTGTTTCATGTGTGCTTAAGGGACATAATATGTGGTTGATACTTCTGCTTATGTGCTTGTTCTATTACTCTTGAGACAGTCTTGCTCTGTAGTCAAACTGGTCTTGATCTCACTGTGTGGCCCAGGCTAACCTCAGAGTGCTACTCCTGCCTCAGCCTACCAACTGCTAAAACTACAGGCATTCTTCACTACACCCAATAATTCTGTTGTTATTCTTAAGTATTAGAAGTATATGAGGGCCAGAGATTTAGCTCCGTGGTGTAAGCACTCACCTGGCAAGCATAAGATTATGAATTCAATCCCTGGTACAGAAAAAAAAAAAAGAAGTATATGAGGGCCGGGGATTTAGCTCAGCAGTTCTAGCACTTGCCTGGTAAGTGTGAGGTCGTGAGTTCAATCCCCGGTACCAAAAAAAAAGTAGCATATGAGAAACATAAGAGAGTAACACATATAATAAAGTCTTGTATTTATCACTCAGCTTGAGAACTAATGCATTACATACACTGTTGAATACCTCTAGGATCCTTTTACAATTTCTTTCCATTCATTTCCTCACAGACGTATTCACTATTTTAGGAGACTAAGTTAAAACAATTATAAGTTCAACCTTTTTCTGACAACTTAGTAACTAAGCAATTCCCTGTCTCAAAATAAGAAAAAGGAAAGGAAAAATAAAAAGACCAGGGATGTAGCTCAGCTCATTGGCCCTGGGTTCAGTCCCTAGTACGTGAGGAAAAATAAATAAGGGTAGATCAAGATCAAGGCTTCCAAGTTAGATATATGAGAATTACTCTCCAAATTAAAATGGCATTATAGATCAGAATTGCCCATACATACAGAAATTCTCTTACATCAAAAAAAAACTTTTTAGGATGGTTGAAGCAGGAGGCTCACAGCAAGGCAATTTAAGGGCCAGCCTGGACTAGTGAGACCCTGTCTCAGATTTTTTTTAAAATGCCAGCTTTTCAGCACTTAGAAAAACATCTGGAGATTTGCCAGAGAAATTTTCATCTCAGTGCATATTAGAGCACAAGAACTTTAAATCTTTAAATTGGTAGCTAAGTATCCAAAAATAAGTATTACATAAATACATAAGGAATACTTTGGCAGGTATCTTGCTTTAAGCTTAGCTATGGATATTGTTGAGGGCTGGGGACTTAGCTCAGCGGCATAAGCGCCTGCCTTGCAAGTGAGCAGTCGTGAGTTCGATCCCTGGTACCGATAAAAAAAAAAGTCTCTTAAGAACTGACTTGCGCATTCTTAGCTATGGATATTGTTAATTAATTAGATAATGATTCTTTGATAACTTACGGCAAGCTATTATTTCTGAGAAAATCTAAATCTAAAAAGTTCCATTTCTGTAAAACACTTGCCTAGCATGCGCAAAGCTCTGGGGTTTAATCCCCATCACACGCACTCATTCACTCTGCAGTAGATAGATTCATTCATTTTCATTTGTGAATTACCTTATTAAGTTTTGTGTACGTAACTTCAAGAATCCTTAAAAGACTTATTGTCCACTTATATTGTTATACATGGTAACACATTCCACTTAATACCTAAATTAAATTTTGACTCAAGTAATATTTAAATGTCTCATTTTTGCAATTGTACATGACAGTGATTTTGCCCCTTGTGATTCTGTGTGTTATCTTGTTTTTTTATTTACAGATTGGTAGATTCGTGTGGCCTTTTAAATAATTGAATAATGATGAAAATGGATACAAAATATTAAGTAACTTCTCCACCAAAGCAGTAGAAGATTCTTCATATCACCTTCCAGTAGCTCAATTCAGTTTTTGGAAAGGAACAGAACAAGTGCAATACTGAAAACCGAAGAGAAGAAAACTTCATTTTGGGACTTTCTTCTTGACTACCCCTCACTCCATCTTTCTACTTGTTTTAATTTTACTGCATTTATAAAGAGTGAAGACCAAAGAAATAGCATATATGTTTAAGAGCTGTATACCAAGAAATTTGCCTTGAAAGCTGCTATTCTGTAGAGGGAAAACTTTATCAAGTTCTTGTCTGATCCTTTTTTAAAAACAAGATTTCTTAGGTCCTTAGGTTTTGAAGGTTAAGACAATTACAAACCTATCTGCACTCTGTCTTTAACAGTTGTGTAAAAACAATGAGGTTTGTGTTTTGAGGGTTTTGTCATGTGGTGGGTTTACCACAGGAGTTGACTGCTCCAAAGATTTTTGATTGTTTTAATACTGTATTTTTGAGCTATCTCCTTGATGACAATACTTACTTGCACATGAAACTGTCTGTCTTTCTACCTATGACCTTGTTATGAACAGTGTTTGGCCTCACTGTGCAAATGTCCATGTATTACCTATTTAAGCAGCAGTATAGTGCTGTTACTCAAGGAAGTTGAATGAGGTGAACATAGACATAGCTTTTTCCCTTACCCCTCTTTTTAAATGTAACAAATACTTTTTATGTTCCCCTTCCCCCTTCCCCTCCCCCTTCCCCCTTTTGGAAACGTGTCAGGAACCTAGGTAGTGGAGGATGAGCAATTGAGGGGACTAAGAAAGTGAGCCACACGGAGCCAGGCTTTTCCGTGCTTCATCACGAGGCGTGCTGCTGGCTGGGCAATTCACGCTCCCTCTTAACAAGAAAACCTTTCGGGAGATCCAGCTGGTAACCTCAAGAAGTTCAGAAAACAGGACCACAGAGCATATACTCTGCGGTAAATATTCTATATATGACTAACTGGAAGAAAACTGTATGTATATGTTCTGTGGAAAGTATGTTGCTTTCTGTAATGGTTTTTGGAATTTTTTTTTTTTGTCTTTCAATAATGTCTCACTATGCAGTTCAGCTGGCCTTGAGCTCACTTTGGAGCCCAGGCTGGTCTTGAACTCACAATGATCCTTCTACCTCAGCTTCCCGAGTGATAGGATTACAGGTGTGCACCACCATGCCTGGCTCTGTAATGTTTAATTTGGAGAATATTGATGGAAAAACTCTTCAGATGTTGTCTTTGTTCTTTATGGAGATATGTTCTGCTTTTGCCAGAAGTTACCAAAGTGTCTGAAGCAGACTCCTTTTATAAATATCTATTGTAGTTTTTATGGAGGCATTTGTTATTCAGATTCTTCTGATGTAACTTACTGCATTAGTTTCCTTCATATACCTTTGCAGACTCAGGACTCATTTTTCTGTTCATGTGCTTTTCATAAACATACATTTGTATTTATAGACCATCGCTTTTGTTTATAACCTCTCTAAAATTTGGATTCTCATAAATAGAGGCTTAGAGGATAGAATTTTCTAAAAGAAGGATCTAGATTCCTGTACATACTGGTATCAATATCTTACCAGGTCAAATTATTTGAGTTGTGTCATTTTCAGATCCTGGCCATGAGGTTGGATGCCTCACCTTGCTGAAAAGAGACACTGGACCTAAATGGCGCAGCATGACTTTGTTCCTGCTTGGCTAAATTTCTCAACACCACAATCAGCTAAGGTATGTGTGTATTCTCTCGTTAACAACCCAAATACCAGTTCCTTTCATTGTTAGGTGATCTATGGCCTCTGTTACATTTTGAGATTTTTAGTACGTATTATCAGCCTTGTCTGAGGATTTCAAAAGTGTTTAGTCATGTTTTTAATCTTTCTAATAGAATATAAGCAGTTAGGCTTCCTATATCATCAGTTTGTACCTTATTATTTCCAGTATCTCATTTTTTAAATTATATTCCAGGCTTTTATCATTATATGGCACATTTAACACTATTTGTATTACCTGCAGACTACTTTGGAGACAAAACATATATGTTAATATATGTTGTCAGAGGGGCAGAGATGAAAGGGAATGACCCTTGGGTAAATGGACCTTTGGAATGAATGCACATATGACTGTGGTAGTAGATAAGGGGGAAGAAAAGAGACAGTGATTACTCAGCTACTATGTGGATCTCTTATTAAATCCTAGAAATTCCATTTACAGGCATTAATTTACTTTCTGATTTGGGAAAAATGTTTGTTTCATAAGGAGTAAAAACAAGTAGAAAAAACGATTTATAGGACAAAAGGTCTCCAAAAAATGACTTACTCTCTATAGTTTTCAGTGGAGATTTTGAAGATATTCCTGGTTTGATCTAAACACTCAATTTTTTTTTTTTTAATCAAAATTTCATTTTGAGAGCCAGGTGTGGTGGCACATGTCTTTAATCCCAGAATTTGGGAGGCTGCAGTGGGATCATCATGAGTCCAAGGCAGTTTGGGCTATGTAGTAAGTTCAGGGTCAGCCTGAGTTACTTAGTGAGACCCTGTCTCAACACCACCATCCACAAAATTTCATCTTTAACTGCCTTCATAAAATTTTTTAAATGTCACAATTGATCTAGCCTGACCCAAATTTTGTAATTGGTAGGCCAGAATTAGGTATAGAAAAAAAACACTTAAAAAGTGAGTAAGTTCCAGGTCATGCCTGTAATCTTAGTACTCAGGAGACTAAGGCAGGAGGATCAGACTTGATTTTTAAGGCCTGCTTGAATTGCATAGTGAGACCGTTTCAAAAACAAACAAAAAACCAAATAATTGATGAATAATTTTAACTCAATGAACTAAATAAAATAATTAAAAGCTATTATTTCCAGTAAACCTACAGTAAGCAGAGTTGTATAGTTTGAGCATAAGGACAGAAATATAAAGGAATGAAGCAGAAAAGAGAATTCAAAAATAGATCTGGGTCTGGGAATTTAGCTCAGTAGGCACAGATGCCTGCCTGGCAAATGTGAGGTCATGAGTTCAATATGCAGTCGCGCCCCTCCCCCCAATAGATCTGTACATATAGTTATTTGACTTTTTTTTTTTTTTTCTTTTTGGTACCAGGGATCGAACTCATGACCTTGTGCTTGCCAGGCAGGCACCTAACCCACTGAGCTAAATCCCCAGCCCAGTTATTTGACTTTTGACTGCCAAGATGATTCAGTGGAGGAAGCGCTAGGTTGTGTTTTGGCTGGTTTTTCAGCAACTGGTCAGGACAACTAGGTAATTGTATAGGGTGAGCATTCAGTCTTTACTTAACATAAAAATTAGTTTGATTTTGAGTATAACTAGATTCAAAAACTAAAACTACAAATGCTTTAGAAAAAAAGGATTGTAACTCAATAGAATTAGTAATAGAGATAGACGATCAGCTGTTATTGGGGATATTAATATTAAGAAAATAGATGTAAAAATGCCTGTGCCCCAACCTCTACTTTTCCTATAAGTGCTTGTCAAACATACTCTTACTTTTCAGGTTAAATAGACTGATTTCTGTATTATTCAGGGTTCTGTAGGGAAAAAGAATAGTAAGAGATTGTGTTCATGCGTGTGTGTGTGTGTGTGTGTGTGTGTGTGTGTGTGTGTGTGTAGTATTGGCTCATGGAATCAGAGGCTCAGTAGGCCCACAGTGGCTGCAAACAGGCTGAAGAGCCAGGAAAACAGGTGGTTACTCAGTCTAAGAAGCTGAATGCCTCAGAAAGGTAGGTAGAACAAGTGGAGAGTATGTGTAACCCCAGTCCAAGGCCAGAGACCTAAAAACCCCCTGGATTGCTGCTCAGTCTGCCCAAGCCGTGTTCAAAGACTGAAGAACTTGATTGAAGTCTGATGTCCACAGTGGCAGCAAAAAATGTACCTGCCCAAGAAGAGTCTAGCATGGACAAATGAGAGCTTCCCTTTTCTGCTTTTTCTTTCCATCTGAGCCTATTGACTAGTACCACTTTTATTTAGTAGGGATCTTCCCTGCTCAGTTCCCTAACCCATGAGCCAATTTTCTCTCTAGACATCTCTCAATCTAGTCAAATTGAAAAATAAAATTGACAGTTTAGTGTCTATCATTTATAGCTAAAGAAAGCCATAGAATAAATTTAAGTAAAATAGGAATAGACTTCAGAGTTAAACTGTATTTGTTACACAGATCCTTTCAATTGTATAAATTCAAAGATGTAAATTCCTTGATATCTTTCTTCATATGTAAATTAGTAAAATGTTGTTGATACTAAAATTACAGTATTATAGGAATCTAAGTAATGTTTTTATCTTTCTTTTTTTTTTTTTTAATCGGTACCAGGGATCGAACTCACGACCATGCACTTGCAAGGCAGGCACTTATGCCGCTGAGCTAAATCCCCAGCTTAAGTAATGCTTTTAAAGGAGTACTTTAGGATGAAAATGGTGCTACATGCCATACTGGGACAGAGGGAGCAGAAGTTTGAGGCCAACCTAACTACATAGAAAGACCCTGTCTCAAAAGACAAAAAACCCCTCAACAAACTGTAATTGCCTGTCAAGGATATAAAATATCCGTTCTCCAGATCTAGAATAGTTTACAGAAATAATAATACTTTTTAGAATAACTTTTAATTCAGGCATTTTGCTTTTTCTTCTCTGTTGTAAGATTTTTATATTGTGTAGTGTGTTTGTGGTACGTGATTACATTGATTGTGAGGAGTTGATACAGCTATTGATGCTCCACCTTTCTCTCATACAAGCAATTGAAATAGCCACTTTTTCTCTTTTCTAATATAAAGAAAATGAGTTAATTGAAAGTGTAGCCAGGCGCATCGGGACCTGCACCGTACAGTTGACTCGGGGTGCCGGGAGAACAAGGAGCTTCTCCCTTCTCTGGGGGGCAGCTGAGAGTGTGGCCAACTTTCGGCAGCCCGAAGGAGAGAGACCCTGGCACGTCGGGACCTGCACGGTGCGGTTGACTCGGGGTGCCTGGAGAACATGGAGCTCCTCCCCTCTCTGGGGGGCGGCTGAGAGTGTGACAGACTTTCAGCAGCCCAAAGGAGAGAGACCCTGGCACGTCGGGACCTGTACCGTGTGGTTGACTTGGGATTCCGGGAGAACAAGGAACTCTTCCCGTCTCTGGGGGGTGACTGTGATCCTGCCTGCGTGTGGGCTAAGAATCAGACATCTCATGTCGTCCGATCCCCCTGCCCCCTCCCCCCTGCCTAGCAAGTGGGAGCCAGTGAACTACACATCTTGTGAAAAGATTGACTATGTTATTTAGTATGAGCTCTCCATATGCAAAGATAAGGACAACCAAGAAACGAGACAATATGACAGATAGTGAAGATCTCTGGTTGTCTTCCTTTGAAATTTATGCTTTCTTATGTCCCATTCTGTTCTGTTTTGTTGTGTTTAATTTTACTCCCTTTTAAAATAAAATAAAAAGAAAGAAAGTGTAACCAGGTATCATCGCGCACACCATGGTGCATTAGCCTGTAATCCCAGACTGGGAAGGCCGAGGCAGAAGGCTCACTGTGCGTTCAAGACCAGTGTAGGCAACAAAGTGAGTTCAAGACCAGCCTGGACTGCATAACAAAACTGTATCAAAAAGGCAAAAAAAGGAGGAAGGCAGAGATATAGCTTAGCAGTATAGGGCCTGCCTGGCAAGTACAAGGTCCTGAGTTCGATTCTTGGTATCAGAAAGGAGGGATTGAAAGGGTAATGCAGGATGTCTTTAAATTAATTCAGAAGCTTATGGTACCCTTATGATACAGGTACTTACAACATGGAGTTCTGTCACCATTCTGATGCAAAACCTGATACGATATTAAAAAGGACTGATATGTTACTTACCTGTTTGTGTCTTTGTACTTTATCATTTTAGTCACCTACAACCACTTTTGAAAAACACGGAGACCACCTACCCCGAGGAGAAGGCAGATTTGGAGTAAGCCGTCGGCGACACAATTCCTCTGATGGCTTTTTTAACAATGGACCTTTACGAACTACAGGAGGTAAGCTGTATCCAACCATTTTTTTTGGTACCGGGGACTGAATTCACAACCTCACACTTACAAGGCAAGCACTTGAGCTGCTGAGCTAAATCCAATTTTAATGACTATGTTTAAGCTACTACTCAAGAGGAAGCCCACACTGGGTTGCATGTTCATAATATAAAAATAGGATCTTTTGTAAACATACTTCTCAATTAGATCCTATAGTAGTAATTACCCAACTACATTGGTTTTCTAGATCTAACATTTTTGTTTTCATTGAAGGACTCATTTAGAAGTTACCTCTCAGGGCCAGGGATTTAGCTCGGTGGTTCAAGTGCTTACCTGGTAAACATGAGGTTGTGAGTTTGAACCTTGATACTGAAAAAGTTAGCTCACAAAAGAAAGATGTATTTAGTGGGGATTGTTTGGTGTGTGAACTTATTGAAAAGGTCCCCTGAAGGCCTTTTGGCAGTGCCATAAACTAAATCAGGGAGCATCTGGCCCAATGATTTCTGACCTCCCAGGAATTAAACAAGCTAATATGTTACTTTTCTTTACTATTCTAGATTCCTGGCACCAACCCTCCCTGTTCCGCCATGATTCTGTGGACTCTGGTGTCTCTAAGGGAACATATGCTGGAATCACAGGGAACTTCTCTGGTTGGCACAGCTCTTCCCGGGGTCATGATGGCATGAGCCAGCGTAGTGGAGGTGGCACAGGGAACCATCGACACTGGAATGGCAGCTTCCACTCCCGGAAAGGCTGTGCCTTTCAGGAAAAGCCACCTACAGAGGTTAGGGAAGAAAAAAAAGAAGACAAGGTGGAAAAATTGCAGTTTGAAGAGGAAGATTTTGTAAGTATGAAGCATTAAATAGGTAGCTGAAACCCAGAAAATAGTCTAAATATATATAAGACCCTGTTAGTGCAGAAAAGAAAGTCTCTATATTTAGATTTTAATAAGGTCTTTTTTAGGGGTGGGTGCTAGGATCTGAACTCAGGACATTGCACTTGCCAGGCAGGCGCTTGTGCCACTGAACTATATCCCTAGCCCATCTGCGTTTAGGTTTTTATTAATTTTAAAAGAAGTTGATTAGAAGACAATAACCAATGCCCCTGTGTCACTTTTATACTTTCAGAATTTTTAAAAAATCTGATTTTCCTTAAGTTTTATAAGGTCCAATATCTAAATATAATTACATAAATATGCATTTTTGCATGTTGAATTGTTTATCGTAAGAAATTTTTTCCAGATAATTCGCTTTTTCTAGTCTGTAAGATGATTGTGCTAAATTATAAACATGCAATTTTGAGTAGTTTACCATTGCTTTATATTCATTAAAACTTGGTGCTATTGTATGTTGAATTACATTCTTTTGGCCTCTAAATCAAAAGTAGAAGTTTTAAGAGTTCCTTTTAAAATTTTGAATAATTTAATCAAATACATTTAAAATACTATCATTTTAACATGTAATTCCTGAGTTAATATGCATTTTTTGTGCTAGATCTTCACTGTATTCTGTGTTATGGCACATCTCAGTACTGTATAGGTTCCTGAGTACTTCATTACCTGTGACTAAATAACAGTACAACTAGTTATTTTTAAGTAACATATTGACTAGTAAGGATTCTTGTCAATTTTTTCTTTTTTTTTTAATGGAAGTTTTATTCTTTATAATTTTCCCTATTAGAAATAAATTCAGTTTAAACTGAGTTCTATCATGGATCCTTTAGCAGACCTAGTGGAAAAATGAATTGACCTAAGAAAAATATTATGATGGCATTGTCTTTACCTAGTGAGTGATTTAAAAGGAAATTGGCTATCAACACAAACCTGAGAAAGAACAGTTTAGGCAGATTATTTCACACTCCTGTTTCTATGAAATATTCTAAAGTACTGTATGCAGAAAACTATGGACACAATTACTTGCGAAATGCTGACATTTTGCCAAATAGCACTGTAGTCCATTCTTTAAGAAAAGACATTACTGATTACTATAGTTAAGACTTCAATCCTATTCTTTTCCTTCTCCCTAATCACCATCTTGATTTCATTATTTTAACATCCTCAGGCATGCTTTGGATAAATTTAGTCCATGTGTGAATACATAAATTCTGCATATTTTTAAACTTTATGTGAATAGTAGGTTATACTATGATTCCTTTTTATCTATGAGGAATTGTTTGAGGCCTGTGTGTCATGACACACAAGATCTAAATTTAGAGTTCTCAATCAAGGGGAAATTTGTCCCCAGGGAACATTTGGGATTATCTGGTTGAAGCATTTTGGTTGTGACAACTGGAGATTGTGCTACTGACATCTCATATGAAGATACTGGGGATGTTGCGAAATACCTACAATGCACTGGACAGTACATAATTAAGAATTAACCAACCCAAAGTGTCAGTAGCACCACGATTGAGAAACCTTGCTCTTTTTCATTATTACGTAGTAAATACCCTGTGTAAATACACTGGATTTGTTTAGTCATTTTCTGGTTGGTGGACATTTAGGTTGTAAAACATCTTACTTTAGAGGCTAAAGTTAAAGGATTAGAACTGATGATTATAATCAGAAAAAGAGGAATCAAAAATAATCATTCTTAACCAAAGCAGATTGATGATTAATATAATTTACTTGAAAGGAAAACACAAGGGCCAGGGATTTAGTTTAGTGGCTTAAGCGCCTGCCTGGCAAGCGCAAGGTCATGAGTTCGATCCCCGGTTCCAAAAAAAAAAGGAAAACACAAGCAGCAGAATTGGCAGGAGACGATAACAAATTATTGATGCCAGAGATGAGTGAGAGATGTGGCCTTGGAATAGAGAGAATAGTTGAGGTTCATGGGTGGGAAGAAGTACCCAAGGAAGGTAATACGTTAGTAAAAGGAGAGCTGGCCTGGAGCATAACCTGTAAAACAAGCAGTAAGGGAAGAGTAGTGATTACCTGAAGAAGAAAAAGATGTAAGAAAAAGTTGTATGAAAATTATAGAGGCATTTGTGTCCTAATTTATGGAAGATGTTTTGTTTTTAATGTCCTTTTGAAACAGGGTCTCACTATACAGTTCAGGCTGGCCTTGAGCTCACTTTGTAGCCCGGGCTGGTCCCAAACTTTGCAATAATCCTCCTGCTTCAACCTCCCGAGTGCTGGGATTACAGGCAAGCACCACTGCACTCCCCAGAAGATTTTGTACATTGGATTATGTTAATTTTTTTAAAAAGTTATCTTTTAAAATAGTACTGGTTTAATGTACCTACTGCCACCTGGAAATGGTGTTGCAGGTCTGTAATTACAGCACTTGGGAAGATGAGGCAGGAAGATCACAATGAGTTTGAGGACACCCTGGGTTTCTGTAGTGGGTTGAGGCTAGCCTAAACTACATAGTGAGACCCTGTCTCAAAAACTAATGCTATGTTTTTACCTTGGACAAGTTAAATAGTTCTAATTTTCCCTGAGTTTTTAGATTCTTTTCCAGAACAAAGCCCCTCACCAAGGATGAACTCTTGAAAATACAGTCCAGATTAAGCTCCACACAGACAGTTTTAGAGAGGCAAAGGAAAGCGAAAGATCAGATTAAAATAAAAACAGAACAACTATAACAGTAAAGAGAGGAAATCACTATTTTTGACCAGTGAAAATGAAAGAAAGTGTGTGATAGTAGAAAAAGCTAACTAGACCTACATTCACAACTAATCGCGCATAAATAATGAATATAACAGAATCAAGATCAGATCCCTTTCTGTCTTACTATAAGATAGAAAAATACAGGAGCAGAATAATACCCCAACAAACAGTGCAAATTATACCCTGTGACATTTACACAAAACAAATTATAGCCAGGTATGGTGGCGCACTCCTGTAATCCCAGCACTCCGGGAGGCTGAGACTGGAGGATCATTGCTAGTTGGAGAAAAAAAGTTATCATCTGCAATCTTCAAACTTAACCAAATGATATTAAGAAAATGGTACAGAGCAACATAGTCCAGCAAAACACAAAATAAGATGTTAGAACTCTGGAAAAAAACCAAAGATTTTAGAAACATAAAGGCCAAATGAGAATGAATTTAGCCTTTCAACGATTAGAATATGGAAATGAGAAAAAATTTTTAATTGAAAGATAAATAAATAAGATTACAAAGCCAATTTAAAAAATGATAGATGTTTGGGCTGGGAGTAGTGCCCCACACCTGTAATTCCAGTACTTGGGAAGCTGAGAGGCAAGAGAAGCACTGTGGTTTAACATCAGATTGGGCTTCATAGCGAGTTCAAGATTAGTCCAGACTGTGTAGTCAGACCCTATGTCAAATAACAGGAAAGACATTTGGCAAAAAAGATTTTATATCTCTACTGAAGAAACCAGAACAAAGAACTGGCTTAAATACTAAAAAATACAGTTCAAGAAAAATTTTCTGAAACAAAATAAGGCATACTCAAACATCAGGTTGTACACAATGGGCACACATACTCTGGGAAGCTAAGGCAGCAGGATCATGAGTTCAGTGACCAGCTGGACAACTTAGAAATCTGGCAAGACCCTGTCTCAATATAAAAAATTATAAGAGGGGTTTGGGAATGTAACTCAATGCAAAGACCCTAGGTTCAGTCCCCAGGAATGTCCATACTCCCCCTCAGATAAAACTACAGATTGAAAGGACAGCCATAACAGCCAGCACTGAGGCATAGTCTTATAAAATACTACACTTGTTGGGAAGCTTTAAAAAATTAATTTTAAAAGGGCTGGAGGTGTAGCTCTGTGAAGACCCTAGGTTCAATTTCGAGTAACAAGCAAGACAAGCAAATACCATAAAACAAGCAAAAAAAACTCTAGAACAAAAAAGAAAAATACCCTTTCTGTATTCAAGCATAAAGACAGCATTACTTGTAAGACAAAATCAGATGTACTTTGATAACAAAGCTTTATAATAGAAATAAATGGGATTATAGTTCAAGTATTCAATGCAAGAAAATGTGAGCCAAAGATTTTAGACTTCATCAAACTTAGCATTGATTATAAAGATCACAGACAAATACCAATATGAAACAACTTGAGATATTCTTCCGAACATTTTTTTCTGAAGAAATTCCTGGATAACCATTAGTTAGAAAGATACCCAAAAACAGTAATGGTATTAAGTAACTGATCAATGGCTATAGGTACAGCTCAGTGGTAGAATGTTTGTCTAGCATGTGCTAGGACCTGGTTTCAGTCCCCAGGACTACCAAAAAAAAGTTGATGATTAATGGCATAACTAAGATAAGAGTTAAAAGAATGTAGTATGTGATGGTTGTGTACCCTGACAGTCTAGATGCAGTATTACTTTTAATAGAAAAAGGCAGGAAGTGTATCCTCAAAAGTTGTCTTAGTAATCATATTTATTAGTGACGTTGTTCTAAGAATATATCAAGGGATAAAGCAAGAGACTGAAACATTCTGTCTTTTTTGTTCTTGGGAATCAGGATTCTTTGTAGAAGAAAAGAAATAACAAATACAAGATAAATGTTCTGAAAGAACCCCAAAGTATTCAACTTAAACTGAAAATAATAAGCCATAAAGTGTTTATCTTTCATACATCCTAACAATGATCATTTGACTTAACTTTTTAACTGTGTAATGGTTAAAAAGCATATGTGTACAACCATTCTGTTTTTCACTTTCAGTATAGTATTGAATAATTACATGAGATATTCAGATAGATTTTGTTGATTTTTGCCTAACTGTAGGTTATGAGTACATTTAAAGTTGGCTTGACTAAGCTACAATGATTGTGTGTGTCAGTGCATTTATGGCTTAGTGTACTTTTAACTTACAATGGCTTTATCAGGACTTATCCTCATTCAAAGTGGAACAAATGCATATATACATATATAATTTATTTCAACCTCTATCCATTAAAACAACAAACAACATCTAAAATTAGATCATTGCTTCACAATATTAGTGAACAGCCTAGTACCTTAAAAGATTGTGGTTCTGGCCAGGTGTTGTGGCCTGCAATTCCAGCATTTTGGGAGACTGAGGCAGGAAGATTGCCACAAGTTGTTTTGTTTTGTTTTGTTTTGTTTTGTTTTTTGATAGTCACAAGTTTTAAGGCCAGCCTAGGTTATATAGTGAGTCCCTGTCTCAAAAAAAGGAAAAAGATTGTGGTCCTGAAATACTGTTTCTGTACAGGATAAAAAAAAGTAAGTTTGGAATATTTTTTCACACTAGATAAAAAAGGATTAAAAACTGCCAAGGTCCAAAGGATTCAGAACTCAAATCGAAGAGGCCTCACTACCCAACCATGGGACTATTTTAGGCATCAGCTTACATCAAATATAGTCTGTAAATTCATGATACCTCCCCAATCTTAGAAACAAGTACATATTCTATGTTTTTTTCCATGTAAACTGTACTGCTGAATCACCAGTAATAGATGATTAGTTCTTTTTTATGGAGACTTACTAACATAGAAGGAATTCTAAAATTAGATCATTGCTTTACACTGTATATTAGTTTTACCCTTTGAGCATCAATGTCTGTCATATCACAAAAAGAAACACAACTTGATGATGAGTATCTGCTGATGGAAGAATACAAAGCATCAAGAAGTTGCCATGCCAAAAAGAGGGGGAGAGGAGACTATAGCTTCTATGACAAACTACCAATTTGTAGAAGCTACACGGTTATAATTTTTTTTTTAAGTAACCTATAGATTAAGTAGGTATCAAGATTCCTCAAAAAGCTGGGTATGGAAGTCCCATTTGACCCAGCTATTCCACTTCTAGGCATATTTCCAGAAGAACTGAAAACATCAGTTCTTCTGGAAATATGTGCACCCATGTTTATAGCAGCACAATTTGTAATAGCCAGATCTTGGAAACAACCTAAGTGCCCATCAACTGAGGAATGGATAAAAAAGTTGTGGCATTTTTATACAATGGAGTACTACTCAGCTATAAAGAATGATCACATTGAGATATTTATAAATAAATGGACACGACTTGAGACCATTCTCTTAAGTGAAA
>PVJX010017060.1:0-39131 GCA_004027295.1 Dolichotis patagonum | reverse complement strand
GGGCTGTCCCCTTCTTTTTCATTTATCCCTATTAATCTTATGTTATTTTTCTTTGCATCATCTTGCAGGTGTTGAATTGTTATTTCCTGATTCTTTGTTATTTTTAAAAGATCTTGTCTTTCCTGCTCACTGGCTGCAATCTTATCTTTGAGGTCTGAAATTCTGTCTTCACTTTCATTGAGGCGGTTTTTACAGCTTTGAATAGAATTTTTGATTTCCTGTATATCTCTTTGAATCTGTTTTATGCATTCTCTTTGTTTCTTATATTGTTCTTTGAGGGATTCTATCTGTTTGCCTTGTTCCTCTAATTTTTTAGCTGTGTTTTTACTAGATGCGTTCACTATTTCTTTCACTATTTTTATCAATTCTTCTTTTACCTGGGCAAGTATTTCTGATTTGAATTTTTCCACAGCTTTCCCTATTTGCATATTTATTTCATTTGATATCATTTCAGATATTTCAGGTGTATGACTTCTTTTTTCTTCTATGTATATGGCTTCTAAGCTTTCTTGGGGAGGGCTAGGCTTTGAGCCTGTCTTTTGGTCTTTTCTTTTGTCATTTTTCTATATTTCCTTACTTTGAGTGGTGTTCCAAAGCTTTCTTTGCATGTGTGGTGAATTACCTCTTACACTCTCAGTACCTGGAGGGGCAGTGGCTCCCTCACAGGCTCTTGGCCTCCTCACAGGGTCCTAACTCCCCTCTGTGCACTCCTGGCTCCCTAAGTTGTAAGGCAAATGCTGGGTGTGATCAGCCTGGAGCCTGTGGAATCTCAGGCAGGCCAGGTGACCATGCTTTGTCCCAGGCAGGTCTCCAGGCGGTTCCCTGTGAGTGAAGGGTGGGCCTACAGGTCCCAAAGAGTCAGGCAAAAATGCTGGTTTCTGCAAGGTTCCCGGTCCCAAACAGACCTGGCCAAAATGCCAGTCTCTACAATATCCCCAATTACAACAGCCTGGGACACTCTGCGGGTCTGAGAGGTTCGGGTCCCAAAGAGACAGGCCACGGTGCTAGTCTCTGGGAGACTTCCTGGGGGTGAAGGGCAGGGCTACGGGCCCAAACAGACCTGGCCCAGATGCCGATCTCAGGGCAGTTCCCTGTGGATGAAGGGCGGGCCTACCAGTCCCAAACAGTTGAGCTGAGATGCAGGTCTGTGCAGACTTTCAATCCAAACAGCCCGGGCCACTCTGCGGGTCCCAGAGGTTCGGGTCCCAAACAGACAGGCCACTATGCTGGTCTCTGGGAGACTTCCTGGGGGTCAAGGGCCTCTTTGTCAGTATCTCATTGAGGATTTTTTCTTTGTCTTTTTTTAAATTTAATTTTTTTATCATAAGAGGATAAAACTAAGGAAAATAAAAAAGAATAAAATCAATCAAAATGAAACCATAAGTTATACAGGACTTCCAAAACTTATGAAATCAACAATAGTTGCCACAATGTCTTTGTTGTCTTCCAAATAGCTACAGATATCACCTTCAGACATATTAAAAATCAAACAGAACAGAATAGAATAGAAACAATAAAAACAAAGTGATGAATGCAATAGAGGACATCAAAACAAGACAGTAGTAAATACATAAGAGCTTCCATAGCATGTCTTGCTATCTTTTAAATAGCTGCTTATGTCATCAGAGTTAACATAAACAAAACAAAAGAAAATAAAAATCCACCCCAACAAAACTATAAAAATGATATGGTTTCCAGGTGGGGATCTGCTCCCATAGGGCCTGGTGTTTTCCCTTCACATTCTGCAAATGGTGCTGACTCAGAGAGAGAAAGGGGCTTAAATTTAATTTTAAGGGGAATAAAACAGAACAATAAAATAAGATTAAAGTCATAAGACAGTAGGACACCTACAATAGTTACTATATTGCATATTGTTGTCCTTTAAATAGTTGCTCAGACTACTGGATCTAGGCTTGCAAAATTAATCAAGCAATACAGTTCCTCTAAATCAGTTGATTGCTCACTGGGCAGGGGTAGATTGGGGGGTATGCTGTTCTCTCCACAGCCCATGCACCAGCCGGCTCACAGGTGGGAGCTTAACTTCTTTCCTGGTTCTCCCCAGCCTACACTTCAGATGGCTCACAGACTGGGCCTTTGCTTCCTTCATGGTTATCTCTGGTTTTTGCTCTGGCTGGCTCACAGGTGGAGGCTTAACTTCTTTCTTGGCTCTCTCTAGTCTGCATTCTGGCTGGCTTACAGATGGGTACTTAGCTTCCTTCCTCATTCTCTCTATTCTTTGCTCTGACTTTTATTGATGATTTTTGCACCTATGTTCATTAGGGAGATAGGCTTATAATTTTCTTGCTGAGTTGGGTCCTTCTCCAGCTTTGGTATCAGGGTATTGCTTGCTTCCAGGAATGAATTTGGTAGTATTGCTTCCCTTTCAGTTTTTCTTTCTTCTCTTTCTTTTCTTTCTTTCTTTCTTTCTTTCTTTCTTTCTTTCTTTCTTTCTTTCTTTCTTTCTTTCTCTCTCTTTCTCTCTCTCACTTTCTCTCTTTCTCTTTTCTTTTTCTTTCTTTCTTTCTTTCTTTCTTTCTTTCTTTTGTCTTCTTTCTTTCTTTCTTTCTTCTTTCTTTCTTTCTTTCTTTCTTTCTTTCTTTCTTTCTTTCTCTCTTTCCTCTTCATTTTTTGGTGCCAGGTATTGAACTCATGACCTCATGTTTGCCAGGCAGGCACATATGCTGCTGAGCTAAATCTCCAGCCTTTTCCCTTTCAATTTCATTAAAGACTTTGAGATTCAGTGGTGATAGGTCTTTAAGTTTCTCATAGAATTCAGAAGTGAATCTGTCAGGGCTGGGCCTTTTTTTTATTGGTAGGTTTTTGATTATATGTTCAGTTTCATTGATTGATACTGATTTATTTGGTATTTTTATATCTTCTTGATTCAGCTTTGGTAATTCATATGTATCTAGGAGTCTGTTCATTTATTCTGCATTTTCCATCTTATTAGAATGCAAGTTTTCAAAATAGGTATAGATGATCTGGATTTCTGCAAGGCTTATTGTGATTTCACCCTTTTCATTCCTAATTACATGGATTTGAATCCTTTCTTTCCTTTTTTTGATGATTGGAGGAGAGTGTGTCAATTTTTAAAATTTTTTTATTATTCTGAAGTTAGTGAAATACAACAGAACAAGACAGAACAAAGCCAATTGAGACAGTGCAGTGAAATTGGTACAGAATGCAACAACAGGTTATTGGGATAACAGTAATAGGTGCCATAGTATATCTCACTATCTTCACAATAGTTGTTCTTTCAATCAGGTATAGCAAAATCAAACCAAATACAGAACATTATAGAACTTATCAAAACAGAATATTGAATAGAGCAATACAGTTAATCAGAACAAAGCAAAACAGTAATAACAATATTTGCCTTCAAAGAGATGGTAGAAAGAAATCTCCCCTATTTGCTATATTGCATATGTTCAACCTCTCAAAAGATGCTCTGGCTCCCATTTGCTAATGGGGGTGGGGTGGGATGTTTGATTCTCAGCCTGTGCACTGGTAGGCTCTAGGCTGCTTACCAGGGAGGCAAATGGGTTGCTTGGTTTCCCAGTGCCCTAAATCGAGAGTGTGTCAATTTTATTTAATCTTTGAAAGAACTAACTCTTTGATTCATTGATTCTCTCTATTGCTCTCTGAAGTCTCCATTGCACTAATTTTTGCTCTGATCTTTATAATTTCCTCTCTTATATGAGCTATCCTGCTATTCTTTTTCTAGAAGTTTGAGGTTCACCATTAAGATACTTATTTGTGCTTGCCCTGTTTTGCCAATATGGGTGTTACTGATATAAATTTCCCCATTAAGACTTCTTTCATTGTATCACATAAGTTATGGTATGCTGTATTGTCATTATTTAATTGTAGAAACTCTAATTTATTCTTTAATTTAATCAGAGATCCATTGGTTGTTCAGGGGGGTGTCATTTAATTTCTATGTGTTTATGAAATGTGGTTTTTATCCCCCATTGATTTCCTATTTCATTGCACTATGGTTTGGTAATATGTATTGGATAATTTCAGTCCCTTTCTATCTACTTAAGCCTGTTCTAAGAGCTAGTATGTGGTCTATATTGGTGAAAACATCCTGTATGCAGCTGAGAAAAATGTATATTCTGACATCGTGGAACACTCTAGAGACATCTACCAAGTTCATTCATTCAAAAGTATGGTTCAGGACTAATATTTCATTTCTGTTTTTTTGTCTAGTTGATCTTCCTTTTTGTGATAGTGTGGCATTGAGATCCCCCAACATAACTGTATTAGTTCTTATTTGATTTTTTCATGCTCATTTATGTTTGTTTTATATAGTTGGATTCACTGGTATTTATTGCATACAAATTTATGATTGTTATCTCTTTCCCTTGGATTATAATGATATAGTGATCTTCTTTATCTCTCTTAGTCTTGGCTTGAAATTCACTTTGCAAATAGAATAGCCATCCCTGCTGTTTTCTGGGTTGCTGTCCCATGGAGTATTGTTTTCCATCCTTTGACTTTCAGTCTATGAATGTTTTTTAAACTAAATGTCTTTCTTTCTTTCTTTCTTTCTTTCTTTCTTTCTTTCTTTCTTTCTTTCTTTCTTTCTTTCTTTCCTTCTTTCTTTCCTGATCTTTCTTCCTTTCTTTTTTTGTACCAGGGATGGAATTCACAACCTTGCACTTGCCAGGCAAGCATTTGTGCTGCTAAGGTATATCCCTCGCATAAATGTGTTTCTTGTATGCAGCATATTGATGGATCTTGTTTCTTGATTCATTCTTCCTGTCTACATATTTTTTTTTATTTAGAGAAAAAAAGCAAAACAGAAAAAAGGGTATAAATAATACAGAACTTTAAAAAAACACTAAGAAATCACTAGTTGATAAATTACATATTGTTATTTTAGAAGTAGTTGTTCAAGTTACAAAATCAAAGCATACAAAGTGGACAGAAAACCAATGACAGTACAAACTATTCTGGTAAGTAACAAAAACTTAGTAGTATGGTTATCTATTTTACACACTTAAACATACATACAGTCATATCCTTTAGAACACTTTCCTTCCCTTTCATTATTACAATATCTATTATACATTTTACATCTTATTACTCTTTCAGTTTTTGTTATTTATTATATTAGAAAGGCAATGTGATATTTACAAATATGAGTCTGATTTATTTCACTTAGTAGAAGGGTAGCCTCAAGTTGCCTCCATTTACATGTAACTGTATATGTATTTTGATTCATGAATTGAGACCATTAATATTGATAGTTATAACTGATATATATTGACTTATCTTTGTCGTATTATTTTTATTGTTGTTGAATCCTTTTTTAACCTCTTCCTCTGTTTAATTGTTTGCCTTACCTAGCAGATTCCTTCTGTTGAGGCTCATGGTGTTGTAGTCCTCATTATTTCTTTTTAGAATGCCCTTCAAAACATTTTGGAGTGTGGGCTTGGTGGTCATAAATTTCCTTGGATATTCTTTATCATAGAAATATCTTATTTCTCCATTAGTTTTGAAAGATATTTTTGCAGGGTACATCAATCTAGGTTGAAGTTTGTTTACCTTCAAGCTTGAGATACTTCAGACCAAGCTCTCCTTGACCTGATGGTTTGTGCTAAGAAGTGAGCTATTATAATCCCAATATTGTATACTGTAATTCCTTATAATAGTGTAATCTCTTATATCACCCTCCTTGTTGTCTAGAAAGTTTATGTTTGTAATCCCATCAAAACATTATTGAAACCCCAGCAAGTTAGTTCCAGCCTACCACCTCCAATGTAACCCACAGTGACACTAAGATATACTTAAAGTTACAGGCAACCAAGAGGTCCTGAGTCCAGTCTAGGTGAGGCTACACAGAACAAAGACCTTGACCAAAAGTGTCCCCCAGAATTTATCTCATGAAGAAGGGAGTGGTTTGAGGATGAGTGTCAGTGAGGATAGTGGGAATATGTGAGCAAGGTAAGCTGAGTTGGCCAGGTGGAGAGCAAGTTCCTTTGCAGTATGCAAAGAGAATGACATGCAGAAAGACCAGTCTGCATAACTCAATTAGGGTAACATTTGAATGGTTTTAGAAGGTTGTTACTTCAGTTTCTGTTATGTAAATTTTTGTGTCCTGAAAAGTTCTAGCCTCTTATCTTATGGCTTGAACCCAGTTGACATTCCTGGAGTTATTTGGCTCTGGTATCCTACTGTGCCCAACCATTTATAGTGAACACAGTGTGAGGAAATAGAAGCTGTTTGTTAAGCCTCAAGGATTACACACTTTAGTCTTATTTGAATTGATTAGAGCCAATTAGGGGGAAAAGGAAATAGCATAGCCACTCTTCACATGTCAGTATGTGGAGACAAAGTTTGGTTTAATTAATGCTGAAGTAATTGTTCTGTATTAAAAGGGAACCACCCAGGTCACCTGTTATATTCAGCTATGATTCTGATGGGCTTTCCTTTATAGGTGATTTGTTCCCTTACCCTTACAACTTTAAGATGCTATTATTGTGTTGAATTTCTTGTTTCTTAACTATGATAGGTCTGGTGGTAGATTTTTTTTTTTTGATCATGACTAATTGAAGTTCTATGTGCCTCATCAGTATTCTATTTCTCTATCAAGGAAGTTTTTTACTATGATGTCTGTGAACAATTTTTTAAATATAATTTGTGGTATCTCCTGATTTTTATTGGCTCCAGTCAATCTTAAATTATTTTTCTTTTCCTCATCCAGCAGCTACTGGATTCATTTCACATGGTATATTGCTATTTTAAGAAATTTTTCTTTTCATGATCTCTAACCACAAGCCTGTCTTCTACATATGAGATTCCATATTGACATTGGCTTAGTATGCTGCAGATACTTTCCTTTTCTTTTTAAAATTTATTTTAAAAAGGAAAAAAGATTAAAAATGATGATACAGAATTTTAAAACAAAATAAATAGAGATTAATAATGATTAATATATTGCATATTAGGCCTCTGCTTGCCAGCCACCACCATTGGAAGGCTTGCTTCCTGTGGACAGCCAGCACATATAGGCAGATGCAGCCAGATATACCTCTGCTTGCTGGCCACTGCCATCAGAAGGCTTTCTTCCTGTGGGCAGCCAGCATGTGGATCACTCAGAGTCTTGCAGGCCTGCTGGAGCTCTCTGGATGTTAGGAGGGATTACTTATGCTCTCACAGGCCTGCCCTGGGTACTCCAGATTGGAGGAAGGGTTGCCAGTGCTCTCAAATGATCACTTGGGCTCTTCTGGATGGGGGGGTCACGCTGCTCTCACAGGCCTGCAAAGGTCCTCTGGGTTGAGGCAGGGGTCTCTGATGTTCTTGCAGGGCCACCAGAGAACAACTCAATTTTAATATGTAAAATTTTCTTATTTGTTAGAAGTACCACCCTCTCTTTCTGCTCACAGTGAAAGCTCATGTTGATCAGTTATTGAAACCTTTGTAGTCATACATTCATACCTGTCTGTTTGGGCTTGAACTTTACCTTACAGGCTAGTCCCTGTGGATCTTCCATCCTGTCAAGCAGCCCTGCTGAGGACAGTGTGACACCAATACACTGCTCACCAATACACTTTCTCACCTAAGATTATCATCTGTGGGGCATAAATCACTGTGGACTCAGGAAGCAAATGTGTTGGTCATGAGAGGAATGGAGGCAGTCAGAGCAGCACATAGAAGGAACATGGCCTCAAGGGCCACCATCTCAGGGATCTCTGCTGTGGATAATTTCAATGGAGTTTTTATTCTCCTGGATATCTCCTTGAATTTGCCTTATGGATTCCTTTTCTTTCCTAGGTTGAACATTCATGACTTCCATAATGTTCTTAAAGTCATCTATTATTTTGTCTATATCTGCTTTAGAGTCACTAATGTGATTTTCTTTTTTAAGAGAATAAAACCAAACAAAAACAGAATAAAGCTAAGCAAAACAGAACAATGAAATCATTATAAGACTTCAAAACAAGGTAATAGAGAATCAGCAATGGCTATTACAATGTCTCTTGTTTTCTTTAAAATATATGCCCATATCATCAGACTTAACACAATCAAACAAACAAACAAACAAACAAAAAAACAGAATAAAACCAATTAAAACAAAAGAGTGAAACATATTTTAAAGAGAATGAAACCAAACAAAATAAACAGAGTAAAGCCAATCAAAGCAAAACTGTGAAAGAGATGCAGAATTTCAAAACAGGGTAACAGAAAATCCACAATAGCTGGCATATTGCCTCTTGTTATCATCAAAATTGTACGTACACCACCAGACATAATAAAGTCTAACAAAACAGAACATAATAAAACCAATCATAACAGAACATTAAATAAAGCAAAAACAATAAAACAGAACAAAGCAAAACAGTGAAAACAACATTGAATTTCAAAAACAAGACAGAAGTAAATCCCTCATAGTTGTTATATTTCATATTGTTATCCTCAATAGATGCTCAGACAACCAGCCTTAGGCTTGCAAAGTCAAACAATACAAGCATTAAATTGCTTTGGTACCTCAGTTGCTATAAACTCAACCCATGTCCTCTGAGTCAGCCCATTGTTTATGGGGAGTGAGGGGTGGTATCTTTGACTAACACCTCACCCACTAGTTGGCTCACAGGAAGGGCAAATTGGTTTCTTGTTATTCCTGCCAGGCCTAGCATGGCTTCCACCAATGCACAGGAAGGGTAAATTGGATTGTTTCTCCTCCTGGACCCCATATGGTTTGTAGTGGATCACAGGAAGTATGAATTTACTTCTTGATATCCTTCCAGGCCCAGCATGACTCCTGATATATGGAAAGGGATAATTGTCTTGTTTCTCCTGATATATGGAAAGGGATAATTGTCTTGTTTCTCCTCTTAGGATCAGCACAGCTTGCATTAGATTGTAGGAAGGGCAAACTGACTAATTGTTACTCCTTACACACCTGGCATGTCTTCTGCCAAGTCACAGGGAGGGCAAATTGGCTTGTTTCTTCTCCTGGGTCCCTCATGGTTTCAGCAGCTCACAGGAAGGGCAAATTAACTTCTTGTTACTACTTCCAGGCCCAGTGTAACTTCTGTTGAATCACAGGAAGGGTGAATTGGCTTGTTTCTCCTGGACACAGTATGGCTTGCACCTGCTTATGAGAAGGGTGACTTGGATTCTTGTTACTCTTTCAAGGGCAAGAATTGTGTTCTCATTCACTGACTTATGGAAAGGGCAGATTGTCTTTTTTCTCCTCTTGGGTCCCACATGACTAGTGCTGGCTCATGGGAAGGGTATATTGGTTTCTTGTTACTCCTCCCAGGCCCAACATGGCTTCCACTGACTCAAAGGAATGGAAAATTGGTTTGTTTCTCCTTGTGGGTGCCACATGTTTTGTGCCGGCTTATGAGAATGGTCAACTGGTTTCCTATTACTCTCCTCAGTCACAGTATGTCTTCTGATGACTCATGGGAAGGTCAAATTGACTTGTTTGTCCTCCCAAGCTCTGCCTGACTTATGCTGTCTCACAGGAAGGGTGAATGGGGTTCTTGTTAATCTTCCAAGGCCTAGCATGTCTTTTGCTAACTCATAGGAATGAAAAATTGGCTTGTTTCTCATTCTGGGCCCTGTATATCTCATGCTGGCTCACAGGAAGGGTGAATTGGCTGCTTTTAATCATGATTTTCATTGTGGACAAAATTTCTACAGTTATCTGAGAAATTATTTCTGGCTGATATTTTTCTAGAGCCTTATTTAATTGCTTTGTTGTTCCACTTCAGTGAGGACAGATCTTCCTGAGGGTGGCTGTCAGATTTTCCCACCTCATTTTCCTTTGGGTTTGCCTTTTGTGAATTGGATATCTGGGATTGCATCTTATTTAAGTGTTTTCTAATTTCTGTTAGTTTAATTCCTAGGGTGTTGTTTGTATTATTGCTAATATTGAGGTCTGTGCCATGTTGGAACTTAGGGCGCTGAGCCAACCAGCAACCAGTGGGCTGCCTACCAGGGCATGGGCTTAGAATCAAGCATACCACATCCCTCCCCTCCCCGTTAACAATTGGGATCCAGGGACCTAGGAATCTCTTAGCAGGTGACCATATTTGGTACAGCAAGTGGGGGGAGTTTCCTTCTACTATCTCTGAAGGCAGATATTTTTATCACTGTTTTGCTTTGTCCTGATTAACAGTGTTGCTCTATTCAATACTCTGTGTTGATGTGTTCTATAATGTTATGTATTTCTTTGATTTTGCTGTACCTAGTAGAAGAGCAACTACTGTGAAGACAATGAGATATACAAAGTTGCCTATTTCTGTTGTCTTGGTGACCTGCTGTGATGTTCTGTGCCAATTTCACCACACTGTCTCAATTGGCTTTATTCCATCCTGTTTTGTTGTAACTGTTTGCAGCCTCACTGTGTGTTCACTTTGTATGCCTTAATTTTATAACATGAACAGCTATTTCTGGGAGGACAGTATGTGGTTTGTCAACTAGTGATTTCTTTATTTTTTTTTTGAGGTTCTGTATTGTTTCTACCCCTTTTTCTGTATTGCTTTTTTTTTCTCTTTAAATAAAATTAAAAAAAATTATTGCTAATATTTACAACCCTTGGGAAGTAATTACTTCTCTGAGTTATCTTCCAGATGTAGCTAATATTTGGATTTTGAGTCTGTTGCAAGATATCACCTCTTTAATTTGTTGGAGATGAAAAGTTACTTCTTCTTTGACCCAGCCCCTGGTTCTTTGGCACTGTGCCACCTTTTTTTCTTTGCTTCTTATTCAATATCAATCTTGGAATACTAGGAAGAACAGGTTTTTAGAACCACTGTCAAAATAAAGGCTAGAAAATGACAAACTGGGCTAACCATTACTTTTCCACCTTTAACTATATGAACTAGATTTATGATTACATAACAAAATCTAAAGCAAAGAAGAAAAATATATGCAGTATACAGTCTTAGTATGCCAATTTTGGTCTCAGTTTAAAATTTAAAATAAGTTATGAGAAAATAGAGAAGTGGAAGAAGAGGATGAGATTTGAAGTAAGGCTGAATGACAGAGAAGGATCTCACTAACTTTGGGAAAAGCACGCAAAAAACTGGAGGCTAAAAGAGAAGGAAGAGATAAGAAGATGACCAGAACAGAACCACAATCATAACCACAGTGAGGCTACAAACCACATTTATACTCATGTAAAAACAAGGTTAAACAATGAAGGGGGGAAAAAAAAACTACTACCACAACAAAAATACAAAAAGTGAGAAAGAGAAAAAAGTCTACTTCCAGATATGCCTCTGTTGTCCCTGGTAGACAATGTGTGGGTACACAGCCCCATTTCATGTTGATTTAACTTAGCAAGCCAACAGTAGCTTTTTTTGTGAAGTAGTGGGTATTCTCAGTGAGCCTGCACTTTCTGGCTTAGACTAGATTGATTTGGCTTGCAGCCATCAGTGCACCTTCTGAGGGTGTGAGCCATGCTGGGAGCTGCTCTATGGAGCCAGCAGCAGCTCTGAGTTCTGAACTCAGTCAATCTTTCTCCAAAATGGCTCTCAGGCAATCTCAGTCTCAAATAGAATAACAGTCCTCAGTCCTCACTACCAGATAGTGCAATTCTTCACATCCACTGCTCATCTCCACTGTTGCATCTCTGTATGGAGGCCTCTGGGGTTGCCAGCCATCACCATGTGTCCACAATGCTCTTGTGCATTGAGTCCCATCTCAGGGAGACAGGACCACTGGCTATCTCCTTCATTGAGGTTTTTCTCTTCACTTTCTCATTGGGCTTCAATTCATACTTCAGACTCTTTCTGAAGCAGGGGACCTGCTTCCCTCCTTCTTGGATTCCTTACATTGCTATATTCCAGCATCTAGCTGGAGACTCTCAGAGAGACACTTTCTCTGCTGCTTCCCACTCTGCCATCTTCTCTTATACTGAAAGATAGTTTTGCAGGGTACATCAATATGGGTTGGAAGTTATTAACTTCTTCACTCCATGCTCTTTTTGACTTGAGGGTTGGTGTTGAGAAGTCTTCCATGATTCTGATGGGCTTTCCTCTACAGGTGATCTGTTTATCTTCTTTAAAAGGTTTTAATGTTCTGTTCCTGTGCAGAATTTCTGGAATCTTGATTATTACATCTTGGTGTAGTTTTATTCTGGTCATGGATGTTTGGAATTTCACATGCTTTATTTATTTGTATGTCAAATTCTTCATCCATGCTTGGGAATGTTTTTGTTGTTTTTAAAAAAATTTTATTTTAAAGAGGGTAAAATTAAACATAACAAAACTGAGCAAAATAGCATTAAAAAATAATGTAAGAGACACAGATTTCAAAGCAAGACAACTGAAGATCTTCACTATCTATCATATTGTCTCTTGTTTTCTTCCAAATAGTCATCTATATCTGTACATAGAGTGAATTCATACAAAACAACATAGTATAAAACTGATCAGGACAAGATTATGAAGGCATTTTAGGTCTTCAATACCAGACAATAAGGAAGTCAACAATGGCTGTCATAGTGTCTCTAATTCTCTTTAAAATAGCTGTCCATACCTTCATGTATGTTGAACTTAAACAAAACAAAATAGGCTAAAATCACTCTGAACAAACAATAATAGTATTGCTGGGTTTCACATCATGACACTACAGAATTAGCACTGAGTACTTTAGTGTCTCTTTTTCTTCAAAGTAGTTGTTCATTTCATTGTGCATTATATAATCAATTCTCATAAACTGTTTAGAAGTTCTACTCATGCATGAGTCTCTATATGTATATCTATTCTTTCTGTGTTAGAAGGAAAAACAAAACAAAACAAAACAAAACAAATTCCTAGAAAAACACAAAACAAAAAAAGACATAAAACCACAATACAAGGTGATCTACAATGGTTACTGTGATGTCTCTTGTTATCTTCAATAGAATTGTCTATATCATCAGGCATAGTATAATTGAACATAGCAATACATAGCAATATTAATAAAAACAAAACATTAGAGACATTATAAGACTTCAAAAGCAGTTAATAGTCAAACCAGACTGGGTATCCTAGTGAATCTTGCCATCTTCAGAGTATTTGCCTATACTGTCAGACTTGATACTATCAATCATAAAAGATTCAAATAAAATCAGTCAAGATAAAACAGTGATCTAAAAAACTAGATTCAAATAAGATCAGTCATAATAAGACAGTGTACATTATACAGGGCTTCAGATTAAGTTAACAGGAAATTAAGGATGGTTACCATAGTATATCCTGCTATTTTTGGAATAGCTTTCTGTGCCTTCAAACTTCATACAAGTAGACAGACTGGAACAGAATATAATCAAACTAAACAGAGCAATGAGAATAATATGGATTTTAAATCCTGGTACACTATTAACAATGTCCTCTGCCTTCCTTTTTTTAGACAGTTCCTCCCCTTTCACTTTCACAGGGTGCTTTGTACATATTGGGTCCCCCTAACTCCTTTAGTTTTTAGATTAGGGGCACAACCTGCTATTTACCTAAGTGGTTCTGAACCTTTTTCCCCTGGACTTGATCTGAAATTGTATTCCTTTACCTACAAAAGCCTCCAGGTTTTCCTTAGTTATAGCTATGTAGTTCTCCACTGCACAAAAGTGTCATGTCTTTACAACCTATCTACAGCTGCTGGATGAGCTGCCCCTATTTCTCTCTGGTTCCCTGTCACATAGAGCATTATTTTCTCATCTTTGACTTTTGCTCCATAAATCCTCTTTCAGGTTAATTATATTTCTATACAGAGCATCTCAATGAACCCTATCTCCTGATCTACTCTGTCTGTTTCTTTTTGTTAGTGTATCAAGGCTGTCTATGTTAGAGAATACAGTCAACCTTCTCTGCCTCATTTCAGCTATGCTATTTTCTTCCATTGGTTGTCTACTTTTCTCCTTCATTCCACTGCCTGCCCCATTCATTGAGGCCTCTCTGCCACTGTTCCTGAAATCCTGGTGTTTTTTTCTCTCTCTAGAATGTCCTTCAGTATTTTTTTGTAGGGTTGTGTTGGTGGTCATGAACTCCCCCAGTTCCTCTGTCATGGAAACATGTTGTTTCTCCATTGATTTTGACAGACAGTTTTGCAGGGTATCTCAATCTAGGTTGGAGGTTATTTCCTTTCAGGGCTTGGAGTACTTCATTCCAAGCTCTTCTTGATTTGATGATTTGTGTCGAGAAGTCTGTCATGATTTTGATGGGTTTTCCTTTGTAGGTGATCTGTTTCTTTTCTCTTGACAGCTTTTAATATTCTGTTCTTGTGATGAATTTCTGGGATCTTGATTATTATATGTCTGGGTGTAGATCTGTTTTGGTTGTGGGTGGCTGGAATTCTGTATGCCTTATAAATCTGAATATCATTTCCTTTTTATATGCTTGAGAAGTTTTCCTTAATTATTTCTATGAATAACCTTTGAATTACATTTGGGTTTATCCCAGCTTTGTCATTCACATTTTTTATTCTTTTTTTTATAATTTTATTTAAAGAGAAAAAAACAAAACAAAATAAACAGAATAAAGGGTAGTGACAATACAGTATTCCAAGGAAAAAAGGAAAATACAACAGCAATAAAACCTAAGAAATTATTACTTGACAAATTACATACCAACTTCTTGGAAATAGTTGTTCAAATTACAAAGTTAAAACATGTAAAGTAGACATTCAAACAGTGAGACTGTTAACAGTTCTGCTCCATGATCTGACAAAAAACAGCAATATGATCATCCATCTTACCCACTCAAATATACATGCAATTATATCAAAAGGGGTAAAATTAAACATAACAAAACAGAGCAAAGCAGATCACAAGAAAGCAATGTAAGACATAAATTTCAAAACTAGACAATTGGAGATATTCACTCTCTATCATACTGACTCTTGTTTTCTTCCAAATAGTTGTCCAGATTGTCACATATAGGGAATTCACGTGAAACAACCTAGTATGGAATTGATCTGAGTAGGACGAGGAGGGCATTACAGGTCTTCAAGACCAGACATTAGGGAAGCCAAGAATGGTTGTCATAGTGTCTCTCATTCTCTTCAAAAAAAGCTGTCCATACCTTAATATGTGTTGAACTTAAACAAGGCAAAGCAAGCTAAGATCACTTTGAACAAAAAGTGATAGTTTTGCTGGACTTCACATCATGACATAATGGAACCAGCACTGGGTATTGTAGTGTCTCTTTTTCTTCAAAGTAGTTGTTTATTTCAACATGTGTTATATAGTTGGTTCTCGTAAATTGTTTATAAGCTCTACACATGCATGAGTCTCTACATGTATATCTATCATTTCTGTATTAGCAGGAAAAACAAAACAAAGCAAGACAAAACAAAACAATTCCTAGAAAAGCATGAGGCAGAAAAGTCACATAAAACCACAATACAAGGTGATCTACAATGGTTACCATGGTGTCTCAGCAGTATAATGTATAACAACATTAATAAAAATGAAGCATTAGAGACATTATAAGACTTCAAAAGCAAGTAATAATCAAACCAGAGTTGCTATCTTAGTGAATCTTGTCATCTTCAGTGTAGTTGCCTATGCTCTTAGACTTGATGCTATCCATCACAACAGATTTAAATAAAATCAGTCAATACTAAGTAGCAATCTAACAAACCAGATTCAAATAAGATCAGTCATAATAAGGCAGTATAAGTTATAAAGGGCTTCTGATTAAGCTGATAGGAAAATTAGGGAAGATTACCATAATATGTCCTCTTATTTTTGGGATAGCTGACCATGTCCTCAAGTCTAGTGTAAGTAGACAAACTGGAACAGCACATAATCCATCCAAGCAGAGTGGTGAGAATAATGTCAATTTTAAATCATGTTACCCCATTAACAATATCCTCTGCCTTGTATCCTTTTTTAGACAATTCCTCCCCTTTCACTCCCATAGGGTGCACTGCTTGTTTTGTGTCCCACTGCCTCCCTATATAGAGCAGCTCAATGGACCCTATCTCCTAATCTACTCTGCCTGTGTTTCCCTCTGTTAGTATTTCAAGGCCCTCTATACTAGAGATTATAGCCAACATTCTCTGCCTCATTTCTGCTATTCTATTTTTCTGCCATTGATAGTCTATTTTTCTCTTCCACTCCACTGTCTGACTCGTTCACTGAGGCCTCTCTGCCACTGTTCCTGAAATGCTCATATTCTTGTTCTCTCTCCCTAGAATGTCCTTCAGTATTTTTTGTAGGGTTGGACTGGTAGTCACAAATTCTCCTAGTTCCTCTTTGTCATGGAAGCATCTTTTTTCTCCATTAATTTCTAGAGAGAGTTTTGCAGGATACATCAATCTGGGCTGGAGATTGTTCTCCTTCAGCACTTGAATTACTTTACTCCAAGCTCTTCTTGACCTGATGGTCTGTGTTGAGAAGTCTGCCATGATTTTGATGGGTTTTCCTTTATAGGTGATCTGTTTCTTTTCTCTGATGGCTTTTAATATTCTGTTGTTATATTGAATTTCTGGGATCTTGATTATTATGTGTCTGGGTGTAGCTCTGTTTGGGTTGTAGGTGGCTGGAGTTCTGTATGCTTCATATTTCTGCATATCATTTCTTTTTTCTATGCTTGGAAAATTTTCTTTAATAATGGCTATGAATAGTCTTTTTAATTCTTCTGGTTTGATTCCTGCTTCTTCATTCACATACTTTATTCTTAAGTTATAGATCCTCTTGTCATCTTCCAGTCTTTGTATCTTTACTGCCTGCTCCCTTGTCATTTTTAAGAGATCTTCCCTTTCATGACCCCACATTGCAAGCCTGTGTTCAATTTTTGATAGTCTGTCTTTGGTTTCTTTCAAGCAGTTTTGCCAGCTTTCTATGGAGTCTTTAGTTTCCTGATAATCTCTTTGAATCTGTTTCATGAATTCAGGTTTTTCCTGAATTCTTCATTAAATTTTTCTCTCCATTTGTGTTCCTCCATTCTTATGTCTGTGTCTCCTTGAGAGGTGCCCAGCCCTTCTTTTATTAATCTACTTATCTCTTGTTTAATTTGAATTAATATTTCAGTTTTGGTGCCACTTACGAGGTCCTGAAGATATCTCTTTATGTCCACTAATGCTGTATTTGATGTTGCATTTTTGCTGTCCTCAATCTCTTTTGTATTTACCTCTCCTGGATCAATGTTCCCAGGGCTGGGTGCTGGGAGTCTTTCTTTATTTCTCCCTTTCATCATGTTTTTGGTTCCTTCCATACAAGTGTACAGTGTAATTCCCAGACCCTTTTCTTGTTGTTTAAGGCTCCTCTACAGGGTGCAGGCTAAGAGCTTAATCCTCTTCAATAGGTTATCAGAGATTAGAGTTCACCCACAGGCAGTGTGCACTAGCTCCTCCCTTCCTGGCCAGTCAACCTTTGCAGGCCTTCACTGCATCAGTGTGCACTGATCTCAGGGAATTAACTGGGTCCCCACTAGGGGCGCGGCCTTGTCCAAGCAGATTCCTCCAATCCGATTGGTGAGGGGAGCAACCAGCTGAAGCCACTTCCTTATGGAGTTAGGCCTGTCCTGCCCAAATGCAACATGTCATCCAGTCGGTTTCCCCTTTCCCGTGGGAGGGTCTTATTCCCATCACTCACTGCATCCCCGAGAACTGCTGGGCTCCTCGACCTATGACTTCAGTGCGTCTGCGGTGGGAATTCACAGTGCCTCTGGGTGGGTTGTGTGCAGAGTCGGTCCCGGCGAGCTGCACGCAGGGCTGTTCAGCTCTGCACTCCAGCGGCTAAAGCCAGTCGCTTTGGTGCAGATTGCTTGTTCAGGTCGGGCAAGAATTCAGGTGGCTTGAGGAGGGTGCCATGCTTGCTGATCTTATCTTGACTAATAGTAGCCTCAGGACCTCATATTCGAGCAGTTTTTGCACTTTAGTTTCTTCGTGGGTTGTGAGAGTCTATCTCTCTCTGTTTGGGTCTCTCCAGGGTGTTTTATTCTGGCATTTGAGCTGTCTCTCTCAGAGAGGGTCTCTCTCCTGCTACCTACCAGTCCGCCATCTTGTCTCACTCCTCATTTTTTATTTTTAAGTTATAGATCCTTTTGTTGTCTTCTAGCCTTTGTATTATTACTTCCTGGTTCCTTGTTATTTTTAAGAGATCTTTCCTTTCATGATCACATATTGTAAAACTGTCTTCAAGTTTTGAAAGTATAAGTTTAGTTTCTGTCAAGCAAGTTTTCCAGCTTTCAATGGAGTTTTTAATTTCCTGGTAATCTCTTTGAATGTGTTTCATGTATTTTAGATTTTGCTTATATTCTTCATCAAAGGTTTCTCTCCTTTTGCTGTGTTCCTCCATTCTTCCATCAGTGTCTTCTTGAGAGGTGCTTAGCATTTCTTTTATTAATCTTCTTATATCTTGCTTTACTTGTATTAGTATTTCAGTTTTGATTTCATCTATAACGTTACAAAGATATTTGTTTATGTCAGCTGATGCCATGTCAGATATTGCATGTTTGCTGCCTTCAGTCTCTTCTGTATTTACCTCTCCTGGACCCATATTCCCTAGGTTGGGAGCAGGAGGCTTTTCTTATTTCTTTCTCTTGTCATGTTTCTCTTTCTTCCGTATAGGTGTGTGGTGGAGGTCCCAGCCCTGCTCCATATTGGTTATGGTTCTTCTGAAGCATGCTGGCTAGGAATTCCTGCTTTCTCCAGTTTGCTGTTGGTCACTGAGGTGCAAGCAGGGGCATTGTAGGCTGGTCCCACCCATCCGAGCCAGTCAACCAGTGGGAGTCTCCACCACATTAGTGTGTGCTGTGCACATGGAATTGATTCAGGACAACTTTGGGGACAATTTCATCCCTGGCTTTTGGGTCCCAGTTGGGGGCATGACCTAGTCCAAGCAGATCCCACCAATCTACTCTGGGCAGGGAGCAGCCAACTGAGTCTGCCATTCCATGTTCAGGCCTGTCCTGCCCAATTCCAATATGTCTTCCAGTCAGTCTCCCCCTTCCGGTGAGAGGAACAAATTGCAAGCACTCACTGAGGGTTAGTGCAGGTCTCTATGCCAGCTCTGTTCTCCATTGGGCTCATCAACCCCCGATTTCAGCATGACTGTGACTCTGGTTAGAGCACTGCAACCTCAAGTCGGACTGGGTCCAGTAAGAGTGCCATGACCACGAGTCAGGCTGGCTCCAGTGAGAGTGTCATGACTGTGAGTGAGGTCAGCTCTCATGAGAGTGTGTCTGGCTTCAGCCTTCCATCCACATTTCTCTTTTCTTTTTCTTTTTCCTTAGTTTCTTCCTAGGTCAGGAGAATCCCTCTCCTTTCATGTGGTCTTCTCCATGGTGGTAAATTCTAGCATCTGAGCTGTTTCTCTTAGAGAGCTCTTTATCTTGCTATTTATCAATCTGCCATCTTCTCAGGACCCCCCCTTTTAAAAAAATTTTGTTTAGAAAGAAAAAAACCAACCAAACCAAACAAAAAAAGGGTAGCAACAATACAGAATTCCAAAGGAAAAAAGAAAAGAAAAAAAGCCCCACTAAGAAATCACTAGTTGATAAGTTACATACTGTCATCTTGGAAATAGTTGTTCAAGTTACAAACTTAAAGCATACAGAGTAGATATTCAAACAGTGAGACTATTAACAGTTCTGCTCAACAATCTAACAAAAACAGTAGTATGGTCATCTATCTTCCACATGATCAGGACCCCTTTTTTGCTGTTATTTTTGTGAAGAGTTTTTTAAAATGGCATTTGCTCTGTCTCCAGCATTCTCACTGGCCACAGTCTATTTTATGTTATTCTAGTTTGCTTCATCTAGTAGCTGTTGGGTTGGTTATCATTGCCTCTTTCTATTTTTAAGGTCTATATTTTTCATGATCACTAGCTGTAATTCTGTTTTCAATCAGAGGAGTAAACTCTAAAGCTGTATAGCTAAATCAAACATATGCTATTTACTAGTAAGCATTGATTTTTTCCATTAGTGAAGTGATTTTACCCTTCTGAGGGGGGAGGGGGTGATGATGGGTAGAAAATAGGAGAAATGAATGAGGTCAAATATGGTAGAGTCAATAATGGAAGTCAAAGATTGGCCACCCAAGTTTTGGGAAATTAGAGGACTCAGGATGGAAAGAATGAAATAGAATGTGAAGGAATAATCAGAAATGGAAGAGATATGTTTACTCCCATGAAAGTTTAAATTCAAGAAGTAGTTGAGGAGAGAAAGAGCATCAATAGAAGAAAATGAAAAAGAAAGGTAAGACATCTCAACAGTAAAAAGGAGAATAAAGAAAAAGAAAAGAAGAAAATACAGTAAAAAGGAGACCAGAGAAAGAGAGGAAAGAATCTTTCATCAAAACACACACACACACACACACACACACACACACACACACATGAACTACAATTTACCCATAATCATCAGAAGTTAGTAGACTCTGAGGAAAAGAGATGTTTTAGACAGTTCCAGAAATAAATTGTCTATCCTCTGTATATTCTTATATTTGTAGGTCATAGGAAATTTCTCAGCTCATATATTTGCTGGAATATGCTGCTTTATTTTTGCTGTATGGTGGAGTACAAGAAGTATTCTGAAGCATCTCTTCAAAAAGCAAAAGAAGACTTACTACTTTGGTTCCAAAACTTTTCATCAATTAGAACTGTTGGGAGGAATTTTAATAGCCAGCTGTGCCTTCATTGGTGAGTGGACCATTTCCATATTTTGTTGTTTTGTTTTGAGATTTCTATGTGTAGATAGAAGATATAATAAAAACAAAGAAACTTATAAAAAGGAATTGTATTTTTTCTTGTTTTTTAAAAATTTTATTTAAAGAGAAAAAACAAACAGAATAAAGGATAGCAACAATACAGAATTCCAAGGAAAAAAGGAAAAGAACAACAGCAATAAAACCTAAGAAATTATTACTTGACAAATTATATACTGACTTCTTGGAAATAGTTGTTCAGATTACAAAATTAAGACATGTAAAGTAGACATTCAAACAGTGAGACTGTTAACAGTTCTGCTCCATGATCTGACAAAAACAGCAATATGGTCATCCATCTTACCCACTCAGATATATATGCAATTATATCAAAAGGGTAAAATTAAACACAACAAAACAGAATAAAGCGGATCACAAGAAAGCAATGTAAGAGACATAAATTTCAAAACTAGACAATTGGAGATATTCACTCTATCGTATTGACTTTTATTTTCTTCCAAATAGTTGTCCATATTGTCACATACAAGGAATCCACATGAAACAACATAGTATGGAATTGATCTGAGCAGGACAAGGAGGGCATTTCAGGTCTTCAAGACCAGACAATAGGGAAGCCAAGAATGGCTGTCATAGTGTCTCTCATTATCCTCAAAACAGCTGTCCATACCTTCATGTGTGTTGAACTTAAAACAAAACAAGCTAAAATCACTTTGAACAAAGAGTGATAGTTTTGTTGGATTTCACATCATGACATTATGGAATCAGCACTGGGTACTGTAGTGTCTCTTTTTCTTCAAAGTAGTTGTTCATTTCAACATGTGTTATATAGTTGGTTCTCATAAACTGCTTATAAGCTCTACACATGCATGAGTCTCTACATGTATATCTATCAAAAAGGAATTGTATGAAAATGTTAAATAAATAAGATTTGTACCTAAAATAATTTGTTAGGAAAGTGACAATTTGTGTTTATACAAAGAAATATCCCCAGTGATTTAGTCTTTTATTGATGTTTTATCTATTTTTATTTTTAATTTTTAAAACAAAAAAGAATAGAAATGATGATACAGAATTTCAAAACAAAATAATAGGAAATTCATATTGGTTAATATACTGTGTATTGTTATCTTCAAAGTAGCTGTTCAGATTACAAAATGTAGGCATAAAAAATGATCAAATGAACAATGAAAACATAAACTTCTTTTTGATGAACTAAAAGAGATTAGTGGTATAGTTATCTATCTTGTATATATGTATACATATACATGAATATATATATAGACATAATATTTTCCCTTCTTTTATTTCTCTTCTCTCCTATCCCAGTTGTTCTTTACTTTTGAATAGCTTCTTTCTTTGTCACTTTCATGCTGTCTATTGTAATATTGGATCTTACTTATTCCTTCAGTTTTTTTACACTAGTGAGACTATATGATATTTACACATGCTACTGTGACTGATTTCATTTATAAGTATGGCCTCAAGTCACATTTACCTCCAAAATACTCTTTATATTTGAGTAATACTCCATTGTATAAACATACCACATCTAAAAAAAACACATCTTTTTAGTCATTTCATAGTTGATAGATATTTGTGTTGCTTCCAAGTTTTAGCTATTAAAAATTGTGCTACTATAGACATGGGTGCATATATATTACTAATGCATGATGTTTTCAGTTCTTCTGGGAAAATATCCAGGAGAGGAATAGCTGGATTGAATGGGGCATCTCTACACTGATTTCCCCATGGTTGTACCTATCTCTACCCCCATCAAAAATAGAAAAGGGTTACTTTTTCCCCACAGACCCTCTGGCATTTGTTACTGTATGATCCCTTGATAATAGCCATTCTTTTTGGAGTGACATTGAATCCCAGTGTTGTCTTAATTTGCATTTCTGAAATGACCCCTGATGACTGCAAGCCTGTGTCCAGCAACATGAAGTCATTTGGGAACATTAAGTGAGAACTTCTATGACTGGGAGTCTGCACACAATGAACTATATACACCTGAAAACCATCTCTGAGGTCTGCAGGGACTGGGAACCTGTGCTCACCAACCCGCAGTCATCTGGGAGACCTCAGTGAAGCTTCCAGGGACCAGTTGTCTGTGCTCAATGATCTAGAACCAACAGCAAAGCACAGTGAGGCTTCTACCTGACAGCACACCAGAATGGGAAGCAATTAGGACTTGGTATCTGGCTGAATTGGAAGAACACAGGAAAACACCAACAAGAAAGAATAAAATACAATGTCAACTTTCTAGCCCATCCAGATGAAGTCCAGGAGACATAGACATGGATAAGTCTGGAAATCACATACCTGAAATCTCTGAAATGATAGCAAGGGAAGTAAAGAAACAACTCCAAGAAGTTGTAAAGGAAATAAGAACAGAAATAATTGCTCATATTAAGGTAGATCATCTATTCCAATTCTCTGTAAGGTTCTTATCATGAGTGATGGTTGAACCTTATCAAAAGCTTTTTCTGCATCTTAAAAGATAATCCTGTGATTCTTACTTTTGGCTCTATTGATATGGTGGATTACATTTATTGATTTACATATGTTGAACCATTCCTGCATTGCTGGCATGAGTCCCACTTGGTCGAGGTTGTATAATCTTCTTGATGATTTGCTGCATCCTGTTTGCCAATATTTTATTGAGAATTTTTGCATCTATGTTCATTAGGGAGATTGGCCTATAGTTCTCTTTGTTAGTTAGGTCTTTCTCTGGTTTTGGTACTAGACTAATATTTGCTTCCAAGAATGGCTTAGGAAGAATTGCTTCCCTTTCAATTGCATTGAAGAGGTTGAGGAGTGTTGGCATTAAGTCTTCTTTGTATTTCTTGTAGAGTTCTGCAGTGAATCCGTCTGGGCATGGGCTCTTCTTTGTTGGTACGGACTTAATTATGTTTTCAATTTCATTAATAGAAATCAAGTTATTTAGAAGTTTTACATCTTCCTGACCCACCTTTGGTAGTTCATATGTTTCTAGGAATATGTCCATTTCTACTGTGTTATCGAACCTATGAGAGTAGAGGTTTTTGAAATAGGTGTTCATGATCTTCTGTATTTCCACAGAGTGTGTAGTAATTTCACCTTTTTGATTCCTTATTGCATGAATTTGAGTTTTTTCTTTCCTTTGTTAATAAGGTTGGCTAGGGGCTTATCAATTTTATGTATTCTTTCAAAGAACCAACTTTTTGATTCATTGATCCTTTGTATTTTTTTTAGTCTATTTCATTACTTTCTGCTCTGATCTTTATAATTTCCTCCTTTCTTTTGGCTTTGGGCTTGGCTTGCTCTTCTTTTTGTAAATGTTTCAGGGGTAGCATCAGGTTGTTTATTTGTGTTCATTCTGTTTTCCTCATGTGGGAACTCAGTGCAATAAATTTTCCTCTGAGGACTGCTTTCATTGCATCCCACAAATTCTGGTAAGTTGTATATGCATTTTCATTTGCTTGTAGATATTAATTTCTTCTTTAATCCCCATCAAAATACCACTAACATACCTCATAGATTTGGGGAAATCACTGCTAAAATTCTTCTGGAGCCAGAAGAGACTTAGAATAATAAAGGCAATTCTAAGCAACAATGGCAAGGCAGGAGGCATCACAATCCCTAACTTGAAGTTATACTACAAAGCTACAGTAATACAGTCAGTGTGGTACTGGAATAAAAACAGATCTGAGGATCAATGGAATAGATTGGAAGATACAACCACAACCACAAACACACTCAACCACCTTATCTTTGATAAAGGGGCCAAACATGTTTGCTGGAGGAATGATAGTCTCTTTAATGAATGGCACTGGAAAAATTGGCTATCCATATGCTGAAAACTAAAACTAGACCCATGCCTATCAACATGTACTAAACTAAAATCTAAATGGACCAAAGATCTAAATATTACAACAGAAACACTAAATCTGTTGGAAGGCCAAGTAAAAATCTTTGAGACATAGGGGTAGGTAGAGAATTCATGAACAAAAATGAAACCACATGGGAAACACTTCCCAGAATCAACAACTGGGATCATGTCTTATTAAAGAATTTCTGTATTTTGAAAGAAATGTCCTGCATAGTGAAAAGAAAACTCACAAACTGGGAAAAAAATCTTAGTGAACTGTCCCTCAGACAAAGGACTTCTGTCTAGAACTTATAAGGAATTAAAAAAATAAGACTCTTGAAATTCAAAGACTCAATCCAAAAATGGGCATCCAGATGAATACACAGTTCTCAGATGAAGAAATATGAATGGCAAATAAATACATGAAAAAATTTTCATCATTAGTCATTAGAGAAATGCAAATTGAAATGTCACACTAGAAAGAACGGCCAGGATAAAAAAAACTACTGACAACAAATGCTCTAAAGGTTGTGGGGGAAAAGGAACTCTTCTGCACTGCTGTTGGGAGTGTAGACTGGTGCAATCCCTGTGGAGGTCAGTGTGGAGATTTCTCAAAAAGCTGAGATTGGAAGTCTCATCTGACCCAGCTATTCTACTTCTAGGCATATTCCCAGAAGAACTGAAAACCTCATACCACAGTGATATATGTGCATCCATGTTTATAGAAGCACAATTTGTAATAGCTAGATCTTGGAAACAACCTAAGTGCCCCTCAACTGAGGAATGGATGAAAGAGATGTGATATTTTTATACAATGGAGTACTACTCAGCTATAAAGAGTGATCACATTGAGATATGTATATATAAATGGATGGAACTTCAGACCATACTCATAAGCAAAATAAAACAAATTCACATGTAAAAATACTGTATAGTCTCCCTAGTGTAAGAAATGGTAAGAGTACATATGATTTTATAGTAATCATGATTCCCTATTACATTGCTCTGAAGCCTTTTAATGTTTTAATTCATCAGTTGGAATGGTTTTATTCTGCTTTGTTTGCCTATATCATGTGTGATGGTATGAACAGCTATTTTTTATTTTACAGAGAATAAAACAAAAGAGGGCAGAACAAAGCACATCAGAAGAGAACAACAGAAGCAACATAGCACTTTACAATAAGAAAACCAAACATTAACAGTAGCTATCAAAATATCTCTTTCTTTGCTATATTTGAGCATAGTTTCTAATACAATAATATCAAACTTACCAAAATTGTATAAAACCAAAAGAATGAAAGAATTACAGGGCATTCTGAACTGAATAACAGAGAATGATCAATGGCTACTACAATATCTCATTTTCAATAAAAAATTTGTTTATACTATCCCATATATTAAAATCCCAATAAGACACAAGATGATAGAACTGGTGGTAATAGCAGAGTAGAAGCATAGTAGGACTTCAAAGCAAGATGATATTAAATCAGCAATGGCTGCCAAATTGTTTTCTTAAAGAAAACAAAACATTATGGCAGCCATTGCTGATTTAATATCATCTTGCTTTGAAGTCCTACCATGTTTTTGTTCTTGTATTTCCATTGGTTCTATCATGTTGTGTCTTTTTGGATTTTAATACATGTGATAGTATAAACAAATTTTTTTAATGGAAAATGGGATATTATAGTAAGCATTGTTCATTTTCTGTTATTTGATTCAGAATGCCCTGTAATTCTTTCATTCTCTTGAATGGTTTTATACTATTTTGTTATGTTTGATATTATTATATGTGATGTCATGCTCCAGTATTACAAACAAAGAGACATTATGGTAGCTCTGTTAATATCCAGTTGTCTTGTTGTAAAGCACTCTGTTGCTTATATTGTTCTGTTATGATCTGCTTTGTTTTGTCCTCTTTTGTTTTATTCTCTTTCAAATAAAAAAGAAACAGATGACCTATAAAGAAAAGCTTATCAGAACCATGGCAGACCTCTCCACGCAAACGATCAAGTTAAGAAGAACACAGAGTGAAATATTTCAATTACTGAAAGAAAATACCTTGCAGCCCAGTTTGATGTACCTGAAAAACTATTTTTCAAAATCAATAGAGTAATAAGATACTTCCATAACAAAGAGCAACTGAAGAACTTCATTACAACCTAACCAATCCCACAAAGAGTACTGAAAGATTTTCTGCTATAGTTGAGCATAGTTTTATTCTGCTTCTATTTCTGAGTACTGAAAGAAAGATAGAAATGATCACAATTCCTAGGACAATAATACAAAGAAAATGCAATCAACAAGGAGGGCAAGCAACAAAACAGAGGTGAAAAATAGGGCAAAAACAGCAGAAAGAAAACATGGCAGAGATAAGCCAATACATATCAGTTATGCCTATTAATGTAAGTAGTTTTAATTCACTAATAAAAAGACTGGCAGAGTGGATTAAGAAATAAAATTCAATGATATGCTGTATACAAGAAACATATTTAACTTGACAGAAAATTCAAAGACTGAACATCAAAGGATGGAAAACAGTACTCTGTGGGACAGGAACCCAGAAAAAAGTGGAGGTAGCAATTCTGTTTTCAGACAATGTGAATTTCAAACCAAGAATGATCAAAAGACCTAAAGAAGGTCACTGCATAGTTGTTAGGGGAAAACTTCAAGAGGAAGAGATAACAATCATAAATATATATGCACCAACTATGGGAGCACCCAGCTATGTAAGAAAAATAATAATACACATGAAAAAAATCAAATGAGCAATAATAGAATCATAACAGGGGGCCTTAACACATCATTGTCATAAAGAGACAGATCAACTAGGCAAAAAATCAGCAAAGAAGTAATCGAACTGAATCAAAATTATGAACAAATGGACTTAGTATATATGTACAGAATATTCCACTCAACAACATCAGAATATACATTCTTCTCAGCTGCACATGGGTCATGGTCTAAATTAGCCCATATACTAGCCCACAAAATATGCTTATGTAAATGCAAAGTAATCAAAATAATCCCATGCATATTATCTGACCGTAGTGCAATGAACTTCAAAATTAATGACAAAAAATCCCCACAAGAAGCTCATAAACACACGGAAATTAAATAACACTCTCCTAAACAACAAATTGGTCACAGAGGGAATTAAAGAAGAAATTCACCAATATTCACAAACTAACAAAAATGTAAGTACAACTTATCAGACTTTGTGGCATGCAAGGAAACTGGTCTTCAGGGGTAAATTTATTGTGGTGAGTTCTCATATAAGGAAAATAGAATGAGCACAAATAAACAACCTGATGTTACACCTCAAATATAAAGAAAAAGAAGACCAAGTTAAGGCCAAAGCCCAAAAAAGGGAAGAAATTATAAAGATCAGAACAGAAATTCATGTAATCAAAGCTAAGGAAACAATAAAAAAAATGACTTGAAGAGTTGGTTCTTTGAATGAATATATAAGATTGATAAACTCCTAGCTAACCTTATCAAAAAGAGAAAAGAAAAAACTCAACTCCATGCCATAAGAAATGAAAAGGGTGAAATCACTACAGACCCTCTCTAAATACTTGCTTTCAGGAATGAGTTAGGGAGATTTGCTTTCCTTTCAATTTCACTGAAGAGTTTGTGAATTCTTGGCATTATCTTTCCTAAATTTCTTGTAGAATTCTTGTAGAATTTAGCAGTGTAGAATTTAGCAGTGAATCTATCTGGACCTGGGCTTTTCTTTGTTGGTAAGGTTCTAATTACATTTTCAATGTCATTAATTGAAATTGAGTTAATCAGAAGTTTTATGTCTTTTGATCTAGCTTTAGTAATTCATAGGTTTCTAGGAATCTGTCCATTTCTTCTGTATTATCAAACCTATGAGTGTAAAAGTTTTCAAAGTAGGTATTGATGATTTTGTGTATTTCCATGAGATCTGTAGTGATTCCACCATTTTCATTCCTTATTGCATGAATTTGAGTTTTTTCTTTCTTTTTTTGGATAAGATTGGCTAGAGTATTCTCAATCTTATTCTTTCAAAGAACCAACTCTTTGATTCATTAATTCTTTCTATTGTTTTCTTAGTTTCAGTTGCATTGATTTTTGCTCTGATATTTAAATTTCCTCCCTTCTCTGAACTTTGGGCTTGATTTGTTCTAATTTTTCTAGAATTTTGAGGTGCAGCAGTTTATTCCTGTTTGTTTTATTTTCCTGATGCAGGCATTTACCACTATAAATTTCCCTCTGAGGACTTCTTTCATTGTGTGCCACAGGTTCCAGTCAGTTTATGTACCTTTTTGTTTGATTGTAGATATTGTTTAATTTCTTCTGTGACTCATTTAGAAGTGTTGTTTAATTTCCATGTGTTTTATGAGCTTCTTGTGAGTTTTTTTGTCATTCATTTCCAAGTTCATTGCACTATGGTCAGATAATATGCATGGGATAATTTCTATTCTTTTGCATTTACTTAGTCATGGTCTGAGGGCTACCGTATGGTTTTTTTAGAGAATGACCCATGTGGATCAGAGAATAATGTGTATTCTGATATTGTTGAGTGGAACACTTGATACATGTCTACTGGGTCATTTATTTGAAGTTTTATTCAGTTCTATTTCTCTGCTGATTTTTTTGTTTGGTTATCTGTCTCCTTATAACTGCATTACTGCTTTTTTCATTTTTCATGTGTATTAATATTTTAAAATTTTTTTTTTATTTCAAAGAGAATGGAACAGAACAAAGCATATCAGATCAAAACAATGAAAGCATTACAGGTTTTCAAAACAAGACAACTGGAAATCAACAGTGGCTACCATAATGTTTCTTGTTTTCTTCCAAATAGTTGTCTATATCTTCACACACAATGAATTAAAACAAGACGAAATAGTACAAAACTGATCAAAACAAAAGAATGAAAGCATTACAGGCCTTCAAAACCAGACATACAAAAATCAACAATGGCTACAATAATGTCTTCTGTTCTCCTCAAAATAGCTATTCATACCTTCACACAAAATTGAAATTAAGTAATACAAAACAGACTAAAAGCAATAAAAACAAAGAATATAAGTATTACTGGACTTCACAACAAAATGATAGGAAATCAGCAATGGCTACCATAATGTCTCATTTTCTTAAAAGTAGTAGTTCATACCATCACATGTAATAAAATCAATTCATTGTAACCTCTTTAGGAGAAGTTCTAGGCATGTACAAATTTATACATGTAAATTTTCTGTATTAGAAGGAAAAACAAAACTAAAACCAAACAAATTATGAGAAAAAAGAGAATAAATAACAATAACACAGAGCCCAAGACAATGACTATGTAGGTTTTCAAATCAAGGGGATAGGAACATGACTAAAGTTGTTATTTTGCATATTATCTTCAAAAGAGTTACTCAGATTACCAGATATAAACATGCTAAATTGATCTAGACCTATGAATGTTAACCACTTTGTTACAAGAACTAATAGAATTAGCACAATCATCTTAGCTATCTTAAGTGTATATATACAAATTTATATCTATTTTCTTATTAAGATTTGTCTTACATAGTTGGGTGCTACCATAGTTGGTGCATATATATTTATGATTGTAATCTTTTCCTCTTGAAACTTTCCCCTAACAAGTACATAGTGACCTTCTTTATGTCTTTTGATCATTCTTTGTTTGAAGTTCACACTTTCTGAAAACAGAATAACTATCCCTGCCTTGTTCTAGGTTTCTAGCCCATTGAGTATTGTTTTAGTCTATCAATTTCCTTTTGAATTAAATGTATTTCTTGTACACAGCATATTGTTCAATTTTGTTTCTTAATCCACTCTTCCACTCTGTTTCTCTTTATTGGTGAGTTGAGTCTATTTACATTGATGGGCATAACTGATATGTACTGACATTCCTGTCATGTTATCTTTCTGTTTTTGGTTTTCTACTTTGATTTTTTCTGTTTAATTGCTTGCCTTGTTTAGTGGTTTCCTTCTGCTGTTGTTCTTGGAATTGTAATTGTGTTTACTTCTTTCTGGAATATATTTCAGAACTCTTCATTGTGTTGGTTTGGTGTTCATAAATTTCTTCAGTTGTTTTTCATCATAGAGGTATCTTATATCACCATCAAATTTACAGATAGTTTTGTGGGGTACATCAATCTGGGTTGGAAGTTGTTTTCTGCCAGGACTTGAAATACTTCAGTCCAAGCTCTTCTAGGCTTGAAGGTTTGTTTTGAAGAGTTTTCCATGATTCTGATAGGTTTTCCTTCATAGGTGATCTGTTTCTTTTCTCTGATGATGTTTAGTATTCCCTTCTTGTGCTGAATTTCTGATATCCTAATTGTCATATGTCTGGGTGAAGATTTTGTTATTGCTAATTGAGGTTCTATATGCATCATTTACATTTTTATCATTCTTTGCCCAAGTTTGGAAAATTTTCTGCTATTATTTCTGCATGTAGTCTTTTTATTTCATTTGTGTTGATCACTGGTCTTTGTTGATGCCTATCAGTTTTACATTGTTTCTCTTGCATCACCTTGTAGCTGTTGAATAGTTGTTTCCTGGTTTCTTGTTATTTTTAAGAGATATTTTCTTTCATGATCATAAGCTTCCATCCTGTCTCAATGTGTGAGAGTCTATCTTCAGCTTCATTCAAGAGATTTTGCCGGCTTTCAATGGAGTTTTTGATTTCCTGACTATGCATTGAATTTGTTTTATGTGTTCTAATTCTGTCTTATATTGTTCACTCAATGTTTCCATCATTTTCTTATGCTCCTCTATTTTTTTATCTAGATCATCTTTAGATACACTCAACATTTCTTTCATAGTGTCTGTCATTTCTTTTTTACCTGGAGATTACTTCTGATCTGATTTCCTCTATAGCTTCATGGAGTTGTTTCTATACTTTAATTGCTATCATTTCAGAAATTTCTGTTGTGTGATTTCCAGTGTCTTCTATTTTAATGTCTCCTGGGTTTATTCTTGGTGGGCTGGAGGACTGAGACTGCATCTTGATTTTTGGTTTCATCGTTATCCTCTGGGACTTGTGCAGCTGTCCAGACATTACTCTAGAGACGGATTGAAGTGGAATGTGCAAAGCTTCAATCCTCAAATATCCACATGGCTAGCCAGGGTACACCCTTATATTATGGTGCTGGAGCCTTCCACTATGGTGGGCAGAGCTCAATATCTTCAGGACCTGTTGGTTATGCTGGTAACTCTTTGATGGATGGCTCTGGGACTCTGGGCTTGGCCGATCTTGGTACTTCTGTGACCTGTGAGGCTGGGCATTCTTCCAATGGATTGCACTGTGATTCTGGGCTGAGCAGAGCTTGGATCCTCCATTTAGGTAGCAGGGATGCATCCTTGGAATTTGGTGCTGGGAACTTTCGCTTGCCTAGGAGGAGTTCAGAGCCTCTGGACATCATGGTTAGCAAGGACACACCTCTGGAGCATGACCTCTCCATTAATTTTGAATGATAGTTTTTCAGGGTACATCAATCTGGGTTGGAAATTGTTTTTTTCAAGCCTCAAAATACTTCCACTTCATGCTTTTCTTGATTTGAGGGTTTGTGTTGAGAAGTTGGCCTTGATTCAAATGAGATTTCCTTGACAGATAATATGTTTCTGTTCTCTATTAGTGTTTAATATTCCCTTTTTGTGCTAATTTCTGGCATGTTGATTATCATATATCTGTGGGTAGATTTATTTTAATTATGGATGTTTGGAGTTCTATATGCATCACTTATGCATGTATCAAATTCTCTTCCCATGCTTGGTAAATTTTCTTCTATTACTTCTGCAAATAGTTTTTTTAAATGACATTTTCATTAGCTTATGTTTGTTTCATCAATTCCTATCAATTTTACATTATTTTCCTTGCATCATCTTGGAACTGTTAAATTGTTATTTAATGGTCCTTTGTTATTTTTAAAAGTTCTTTGCTTTTGTGATCACTAGCTGAGATCCTGTCTTCAATGTCTGAAAGTTGAAGCAGTTTTGCTATATTGCAATGGAAATTTTAATTTCTTGACCCATTGTGATATCTTTTTATATCTGTTTTATGCATTCTATATTCCTTACATTGTTCTATTAGTGCTTCTATCATTTTCATATACTGCTGTACTTTTAAAAAATCTATATCTTCTCTATCTATGCTAAGCAATTCCTTCATTAAGGTTGTCATTTTTTTTTTAACCTAAGAGATTATTTCTGCTCTGATAACCTCTATAGCCTCTTGAATTTGTTTCATTACTTCAGAAACTGTATTTTCAGAAACATCAGGTGTGTGACTTTCCACATTTTTATCTTCTTGACCCCTGCACTTGTTCCAGATGGGCTAGGTGTTTGAGATTGCATTTGGCTTTTTTTGTTTTGTCATTTACATCTCTTGGTTAATATTTTAGTCTTTTCAATCCCAATCGTCTTGACTATCCATCATGAGTGTCTAGGATTCTACTGTGTGGCTGATGTCCCAGTTGCTGTATCCCACAGTGTAGGACATGGGTCAGTAACTTGAATTTCTGCTGTGTGGCCAGTTTGGTGACTCCTGGATTTTTCCTGGGCTTACCAACCTTGGAGTATTGTTGTGAACCAACTTTTAGCTCATCTTGGTGCTGTGACTTCAAACTGTTACAGGCTGTGAGAGCTACCTGTTCATGTTGTATGCCCCAGATGGGGCCTTGCTGTGTCACTGGAAGTCTTACAGACCCAGATGTGTTCCTTCAGTTGGGAAGAGGCCCCACTGGTGCTCTCATCACTCTGCCCATTGCCCTCTTTGTAGAAGAAGAACTCACCTGTACTACCAGACTTCCAGGGTCTTCCTGGTGGGGGGAGGACTCACTCAACCCCTTACCAGTCCACTGGAGTCTTTCAGGTAGGGAGACAGGTCACTGAGACTCCTGCTGACCCACTGAGGTCTTCTGGTGGAGGATAGACTCGCTTGTGCCCTTGCCTGCTTGCTGAAGTCCTCTGGGTAGGAGTATGGGTCATTGAGACTCCTGATGACCCACTGAGGTCCTCTGATTGGGGGGATTCACCCTTGCTCTTACATGCTTGCTGAGGTCTTCTGGTTGTGGAGATGGATTGCAGAGGCTCCTGCTTGTCCACTGAAGTCCTTCAATAGGGAGAGGGATCAATGATTCTCCTGTTTGCTCATTGAGGTACTGCAAGTGGAAAGGCACTGATGCTCCTGTTGGCTGTTAAGATCCTCTGTGTGAAGGCGGAGTCACTGAGACTCCTGCTGGCTCACTGAGGTACTGCAGATGGGGGGAGTGGTGGCTGACACTCCCACTAGCTGCTGAGGTCCTCTAAGTATGGACAAGTGATGACAGATAACTCTCACTGGTTGTTGAAGTCCTCCAGGTAGGGGGGAGGGTGGCCAATGCTCCCACCAGCTGCTGAGCTCCTCCAGGTGTAACAATTTAGTCATCATGGTTTAATTTCTACCAAGTTAATGTGAATTTTCTTTACAGAATTGGTTGCAGTTTAATAAAAATTATATAAATTGTTCTAATATCTTAAAGCATAAACACTATTAGTAGCCATTTTTTAAGTGACACAAAAATCATGAAGTGATTGTAAGAAACCTTTCATAATAAATTGGTACTGATAGCCTGTAGAGAGGAGTTTGAGCTGAGGAAGACCTAAATGCATGCACTTACTCTTTTTTCTTGTTTCCTGAAGTTGGAAAAGCTTAAATCAGATAGGCAGCAAGGCTCTTCCATAATTTATGAAGATTCCATGACTTTTTGTGTGTGTTTTTAGAGTTCCGTTGAATTCTCTTTTGTACAACATATAATTTGCTATTAGATTTTTATGTTTTATTTATGACAAGAGATCTTTTACAAAGGCATTATATTACATGGTAACCATTTTTAAAAACAGAACTTTTCTTACTTAAAATGATAGATTAACAAGTTGACCAACAGCTCTAAAAAATTTAAACTGTATGACTGACTAGACCATGTCTCTACCTGTCTTGACATTTTTAGTCATGTTAGTCATCTAAGGATTTTACTTGGAACACTCAATAACTTCAAGAACATTCTCCTTAGTGGCAGCAACTCGAAGCTGTAATATATAGGAGGGAAACAATCAATCTCTATAGAACTGATCTTCTAAATCCAAACCCAAACCCTCAAATCTTACATGATGTACTGTAGCCATTACATTAGAATAGAGAGTTCAATTAAAATTATCAGCATTGAAGATCTGAAATAGCTACTTTATTTAATTGACAATCTTTGACTAAAATTGGTTATCTTAACCAGCATTTGAATCTTCAAGTTAAAATGCCAGTAATAAGGCTCTTGGGGAATATTCCCAAGAAAAGAATCAATGTCATAAAGAGACAGTAGTTTGCAATAGGTACACCCTCTTGCATCACCATGAATACCAGGTAAAGCTATGGAGCATGTTGCTAACATTGTATTATGTTCTTTTTGCAGGTATATTTGGGTCATTATTTCTCAGTGGAAGGACCCATTTCTCTCTGTATACAGAAAACCACTGGAATAGACTCAGGGATTGGCATCATGTCACCATATACTTTTTCATTTCAATGGTAGGCGTAGTCAACATCTTACGTGTCACCATTAGTACTCTTCCAGTCTCCTTAACCAAGTTCATGATAACAAATGCATTTTTTGTGGAGGGTAAGTATGAATATTTTTCATATGAATATTTTGAATCTTTCTGTACCATTTCAGATATTTTAGCCATTTATAATAATATATCTTTAATGTTTTACTGCAGGCTTGAATAATAGGACTTGACATACTGATATTTTTGTGTAATAGGCAAGAGAACAAAAATCTTTACTGGCATTTATTAGAATCAGGCAAATACAAACAAAATGTAACTTTATTCAAATTTCACATCCTTCTTAAAGAATTACTTTCAGTAGTTCCTCATTTTTTGGGTAAGATTATAATTCTTTCCACAGTTAGAAATAAACATTACAGTCAAAGTGATAGAGCACCAATATCCTGAAACTGGGAATCACTTACAATAGAGCAGTTTCCACTACCTATTAAAGAGCAAGTGAAAAGGTAACCAAGGGAAGGAGGGAAAGTGAAGGGTGAGGACAAAAGGAAATGAGAATTAAAGTTTGTTATGTACACATACAAGCCCTTCAAATGAATGCAATCATTAAATACTGCAAATGTAACAAAGAAGAACTTAAAAGGATAAAGTAAAATAAGTATGATTAACATGTGCTATGTGTATATTTCAATTTTGAACATGAATGTAATTATTATGTATCAAAAACATATCATTATGAAATTCTGTAAATAGAGATAGGGAAGAGAAAAGCAGAAATGCAGTGGGTAAATTTTGTTTCATTGAATTCAACAATCTTTTTTTTTATTAGCTTTTATCTTTTACAATCATACCCATGGCCGAGCAATGTTGGACAGCTTTGTACACCAGCTGCTGAGCTTCGTCTCCTTTTTGACAGGATTGGTTGCCTTCATTGGGCTCCTCATAGAGAACAATTTGCTTCTGGAACTCCTGCTGTCAAGCTTCATCTTGCTGCAGGGGACCTGGTATTTTCAAGTGAGTTGAGGCTGCCCACTAATTTAGTTGATGCCTTAGTGTGTTTAGAATTCAAAGGTTTCCTTCTATGTTCTGTTGTTAGTGTGAATTGTTTCTGGAAGCTGATGTTCCTTTGTGTGCCCTTGCTAGGGTATTATCAGAGTATATGTGAGAAGTCAGGCGTACACATCTTCTTCACTACTTAAATATGCTTTTATGTGGGATCTTTGAATTGATGCTTTTCATCATGAGCAAGTCCTATTGCTATAGCTGCTTATAATATTTTTTATTTTAAAGAGGGTGAAACAAAGCATAAAAAAACAGAACAAAGCAGATCAGAAGAAAACAATGCAAGTGACACAGGATTTCAAAGCAAGACAATAGGAGATCAACAGTGGCTACCATAATGCCTCTTGTTTTCTTCCAAATAGTTGTCTATATCTTCACACAAAATGAATTAAAACAAAATGAAATAATGTAAAACTAATCAAACAAAGGAATGAAAGCTTTATAGCCCTTTAAAACCAGACAATAGGGAAATTGACAATGGCTACCATAATGTCTCTTGTTCTATTCAAAATAGCTGTCCATACTTTCATATATATTGAAATTTAACAATACAAAAAAGACTAAAATCATTCTAAACAAAGCATAAAAGTACTACTGGACTTTACTGAATGATGATAGGAAATCAGCAATGGCTACTATAATGTCTCTTTTTCTTCAAAGTAGTTGTGCATATCATCGTGCATAATATAATCAATTCTCATAAACTGTTTAGAAGTTCTGGGCATGTATAAGCCCCTACATGTACATCTATCCTTTCTGTATTATACATAAAAACAAAACTAAAACCAAAACAAATTATGAAAAAAATAGACAAATAAATAACAATAACTCAGAGCCCAGTACAATAATATAGGCTTTCAAAACAAGGTGATAGGAACATAATTAAGGTTGTTATTTTGCATAGTAATCTTCAAAAAAGTTCCTCAGATTACCAGACACAAACATGCAACATTGATTCAATCCTATGAATGTTAACTGTTTTGTACCAAGAACTAATAGAATTAGTAGCACAATCATCTTAGCTATCTTATGTGTGTATATTTTTTCTTTTCCCTTCCTTTTATCTGCTTTTTCTTGAGTTATTTATTTCCCCTTTGAACAGATTCTCACCTTTTTACAGTATTTATTGAGGATTTTATATCTTATTTACTCTTACCATTTCTTATACTAGGGAGACAATACAGTATGTATACATGTGAATTTGATTTATTTCACTTATGAATATGGTTTCAGCTTGTATCCATTTACTTATAAAAGCCTCAATGTGGTCCTTCTTTATAGCTGAGTTGTACTCCATTATATAAAAGTATCACATCTTTTTCATTCATTCCTCAGCTGATGGGCATTTAGGTTGTTTCCAAGATCTGGCTATTACAAATTGTGCTGCTATAAACGTGGGTGCACATATGTCACTGTGATATGATGTTTTCAATTATTCTGGAAATATGCCCAGAAATGGAATAGCTGGGTCAAATGGGACTTCCAATTCCAGGTTTTTGAGGAAAGTTCGGACTGATTTCCACAGTGGTTGCACCAGTCTACACTGCCACTCACAGTGCAGAAGAATTCATTTCTTCACACAGCCTCTCTAGCATTTGTTATTGGTGGTTTTCTTGATCACAATCTTTCTTTCTGGAGTGACATGGCATCTCAGTTGGTATTAATTTGCATTTCTCTAATGACCAGTGATGTGGAACATTTTTTCATATATTTATTTGCCAGTGGCACTTCTTCATCTGAGAAGTGTGTATTCATCTCAGATGATCATTTTTCAATTGGGTCTTTAAATATTGGGGGTCTGATTTTTAAAATTCTTTATATGTTTCAGACAGAAGTCCTTTGTCTGAGGGACAGTTCACTAAGACTTTTTTCCAATTTATGGGTTTTATTTTTACTCTGTTGGAGATTTCTTTCAACATGCAAAAACATCTTAATAAGATGACATCTCAGTTATTGATTCTGGGAAATATTTCCTGTGCAACTTGATTTTTGTTCATGAATTCTCTGCCTATCAATATGTCTTCAAGATTCCTACATACTTTGTCCTCCAATAGATTTAGTGTTTCTGTTTTAATATTTAGATCTTTGATGTATTTTGACTTTAGTTTATAGGCATGGTCTAGTTTTAGTTTTCTGCACATGGAGAGGCAGTTTTCCCAGGACCACTTATTAAAGAGACTATCTGTCTTCCACTGAATGTGTTTGGCCTGTTTATCAAATATAAGGTGGGTGAGTGTGTTTGTGGTTGTGGTTGTATCTTCTAATCTATTCCATTGATCTTCAGGTCTCTTTTTATTCTATTACCATACTTATTTTATCACAATAGTTTTGTAGTCTAAATTCAAGTCTGGGGTTGTGTTTCCTCCTACCTTGCCTTTATTGCCCTGAATTGTGTTGACATTTTAGGTCTCTTGTGTTTCCACAGGAATTTTAGGAATGATTTCATTAGACATGTGAGGTATGTTAATGGTACTTTGATTGGAATTGCCTTAAATCTGTGTAACAATTTTGGGAGAATGTCCATTTTCACAGTGTTTGTTTTTCCTATCCATGAACAAGGAATGTCTTTCCATTTTCTGAGCTTCACTGTCATATCTTTTTTCAGAGTACTGCAATTTTCACTGAATAGATCATTTATGTCCTTTGTTAGATTGATTCCTAACCATTTCATTTTTTTGGATGCTAATGTGAAGAGTGTGGTTTCTCTTATTTCTCTCTTAGTGAGTTTGTTGTTTGTGTAGAGGAATGCTGTTGATTTTTGAATGTTGACTTTGTATCCAACTACGTTACTGAATTTGTTTATTACATCTAATAGTCTTTCAATAGAGATTTGGGGATCTTCTATATACAGTATCATGTCATCTGCAAATAATTATAGTTTATCTTCTTCCTTTTCTATCTTTATTCCTTTTATTTCTCTCTCTTGTCTATTGCTTTGGCTAATATTTCCAGCACTATTTTGAATAGGAGTGGTGATAGTGGACAGCCTTGTGTTGTTTCTGATTTTAGAGTGAAAACTTTCAGTTTTTGATCATTTAATATGATGCTGGCTGTTGGTTTGTCATAGATGGCTTTTAAC
>PVJX010017059.1:0-39127 GCA_004027295.1 Dolichotis patagonum | reverse complement strand
TATTGTTCTTTGAGGGATTCTATCTGTTTGCTTTGTTCCTCTAATTTTTTAGCTGTGTTTTCACTAGATGTGTTCACTATTTCTCTCACTGTTTTTATCAATTCTTCTTTTACCTGGGCAAGTATTTCTGGTTTGAATTTCTCCATAGCTTTCCCTATTTGCATATTTATTTCATTTGATATCATTTCAGACATTTCAGATGTATGGCTTCTTTTTTCTTCTATGTACACAGCTTCTAAGCTTTCTTGGGGAGGGCTAGCGCTTTGATCCTGCCTTTTGGTCTTTCCTTTTGTCATTTTTCTGTATTTCCTTACTTTGAGTGGTGTTCCAAAGCTTTCTCTGCTTATGTGGCAAATTACCTGTTACACCCTCAGTTCCTGGAGGGGCAGTGGCTCCCCCACAGGCTTCTGGCTTCCTCACAGGGTCCCAACCCCCCTCTGTGAGCTCCTGGCTCCCTAAGTTTTAAGGCAAATGCTGGGTGTGTCCACCCCGGAGCCTGTGGAATCTCAGGCAGGGCAGTCCTCCTTGCCTTGTCCCAGGCAGGTCTGCAGGAGGTTCCCTGCAAGTGAAGGGCCTACAGGTCCCAAAGAGTCAGGCCATAATGTTGGTTTCTGAAAAGTTCCCGGTCCAAGACAGACCTGGCCAAGATGCCAGTCTCCACAATATTCCCAATCCAAACAGCCCAGGCCACTCTGTGGGTCCGAGAATTTCTGGTCCCAAAGAGACAGGCCGAGAGGCTCCTTTCTGGGAGACTTCCTGGGGGTGATGGGCAAGGCTATGCGCCCAAACAGACCAGGCCCAGATGCCGATCTCCAGGCAGTTCCTTGTGGATTAAGGGCGGGCCTACAAGCCCCAAAGAGTTGCGCCAAGATGCATGTCTGCACAGACTTTCGATCCAAACAGCCCAGGCCACTCTACGGGTCCCAGAGTTTCGGGTCCCAAAGAGACAGCCTGAGATGCTGCTTTCTGGGAGACTTCCTGGCTGGCTGAATACCCAGGTGGGAAGAATTCCAAAAGTCAAGGAGACCTTCTCATTTCTTTTCTTGGTACCAGATCTCCTCACACAGTGTTGTGAGATTACGACTCCATTGCAATGCTTCAGGGTGTCTGAGGATCCTTCGCAGCCCTCAGTAAGAAGTCACTGAAACTAGAGGTGACCTCAGCTTCAGGCTGTAGCACTCTATTTCTACTCTTTAATTCTTGTAAAATTCAATGGTGAATCCTGTGATGTATGTAAATTTGTAACTTACCATTCTCTTTGGCCTGTTTTTCCTAGAAGGAGAAGGAAGAGAAGGAGGAGGAAGAAGACGTGAAGGAAAAGGAAGAAGAGTAGGAGGAGCAAAGTTTTGACAGGATGTCTTGTTTGTATTTAAAAGTAGCTTTAAGAACAATAATAAATTTCTTTTAAGACACGTTCACAAAAAAAGAATTGCGTACCTTAAGATTCACTCACCATAGCTGAGAAATATATCCACAGGTGCCCAGATCTTCAGTCACATTTATGAAAGGTCACTGAAGATTAGAGAAAGGATTTTTCTGAGGGAGGGGCCATATTCCTTTGAGGTCTTTCTTAGAGCTCTCTTTGGTCCCAGACCCAGCTCGGGGTAGGTGTATCTTCAGAAGAGGTTTTGAGTTCATTGCAGCCAAGGGTTTTTGATGTTTCCACTCCTTACCACAATTACAGGGGAGTGAGCAGGTAGCTGGCACAGCTCTGCTTTGCTATTTGTCTCCCTAGGAGTACCTCCGGTTTATAAAGGGCTTGTTCTTCATGTTTTGAGAAATTTATGAAAAAAATATTCACATACTGCAAAACTAAAACAAAGTAAAATGTTTGGTTTAATGGTCAGCTTTTCACTTCTCATTTGTAGGTTTTGTGTAAAGCCCACTTTTTTCAGGCTCCTGTTGCACGCAGTATTTTTCCATCCCTCACTTTTCAGTAAGTGTGTTTTTTCATGGATTATATTTGTCTCTTATGTGCAACACAGAGTTGCACTTTGCTTTTTTATTTAATCTGCTAATCTGTACCACTGGATTGGGGAGTTGAGACTATTTATATTGTGATGAATTATTGAAGAACATTGATTTATACCTGTCATGGTGCTTTTTTTCTTTCACTGATTTCCTTATTCTTCCTTTTACTCAATTCCTCACCCTGGTTTCATGTATTCATTCAACTAAGATCTTTGATGTTTGGGCCTCACTTACTCTGTCTAGGTTATCACTGGGTATATTTTTCAGTGCTGTTTTGGTAGTCATAAATTACCTAAGGTTCTGTTTGGTGGAAAGTTGCTCTTTCGGCATCACTTTAAAGTTTTGTTTTTGTTCTAGTTTTTCATTCTATGTGAGTTTATTACTGGAGTAGAGGAATGATTTTGATTTTTATGTGCTAACTTTCTTCCTATTACATTACTCATCTTGGTTACTTATTACAAGTCTTAAGGTAGAATTTTTGGAAAATCTTTTATGGACAAGGTTTGTCATCTGAAATAAATAATTTCCCATACATATCACTTTTTCTCTTGCTTTATTGCTCTGCTTAATGACTAAAGTATTTTGTTAGTTATTTTCTCATTGTTAGGACAAAATACTGGACACACATCAGTTGAAGGAGGAAATATTTCTTTTAATAATCCATGATACAGAAGAGAGAAGGTAGCAGCAGCAAACCTACTTTCTTACTTTCTCTATAAACCATCCAGAATACAAGCCTATTGATTTCTGCCACTCAAAACAAGAGTAGGGCTTTCTCTTTTGGTAAATCCATAGACCACAACCACATCTATTATAATTCAACTAGGGAAGTAATCCAGAGATCACACACCCTCAATCTCAGTATTGCATTCCATAGACCTACTCACTTCTGAAAAGTCCCACCCATGAGCACTTGAGGCTTTGAGGAGGCATCTAGAAACAAGCCATAAAAATTTCACTGTAGCACTAGAGTGAGAGTAGATATCCTTTCTTTTTCCTCATCTTAGAGGAGAGTCTTTCAGTTTTCCACCATTTAATGTGATATTGCCAGTAGGTTTCTCACAATTGGATTTTACCAAATTGAGATAAGGTTCTTCTATCTTCTTTCAAACTTTATCATGAAAAGATGTAGGGTTTTGACAAAGGATATTTCTGCAGCTATTCAGATGATCTTTTGATGTTTGATTCTTGCTTCTCTTTCTGTGATATATTACACTGATGGTTTTGCATGTGGTGAACCTTCCCTGCCTCTATGAGATAAAGCTGATTCAGTCATGATGTAAAATCATTTTGATGATTTGTGGCATTTTATGTGCCAGCATCTTGATGAGCAATTTTACATCTGAAGTAAATATATTGGCAAATAGTTCTCTTGTTTAGCTGGATCTTTGCATGATTTTGGAATTAGGGTAATGCTAGCTTCCAAGAATGGCTCTGGGAACACTTCTTTCTTCCCAATTTCATTAGAGTTTGGGGAGTGCAGGCATTAGATCTGCCCTGCAGTTCTTCTAGAGTTCAACAGTGAATCCTTAGGGATTTGGGATTTTCTTATTTGATGTGGTTACTTTTCTCCTTTTTTTACTGCTTCTATTTCATTTTGTGAGAGTTTTTTTTTGGACTATTCAGTGTCTTCATATTTTCTTTTCATTTTGGTGGTACACATTTTCTAGGAATCTATTCATTTCTTCTCTATTCCCAAATATATTAACATGTAGATTTGTGATCTGGTTGTCATAACCTTCTTGTTTTTATAGTGTCCATGAAATATGAAATTTTTCCTTACCAATTGCCTTCAATTGGCTAGTATTACCCAAAATGTCAAGAAAAGACACAATTCAGTGAGTTTAATGCACAGTACAAAAAAGAGACACAAATCAATGCAATTAGAAATGAAAAAAGTGACATCAGTTTAAACAATACTGAAATCCAGAAGATTATTTCACAAATGTGTACACCAATGTATGTAGAATTCATAAGAAATGGAGAGACTCCTACATACACATGAATTACTGAAACTTAACTAGTGAGTCTTAAAATCCTAACTAATCCAATAACTGATAAAGAACTTTAAAATTTTTTTATTTTAATTTTTTAAAAAAATTTTTAAAGAGAAAAAAACCAAACAAAACATAATAAAGGGTACCAACAATACGGAATTCCAGGGAAAAAAGGAAAAGAACCAAAAGAAAAATAAAGAAAAAGACAAAAAAAACTAAGAAATCATTACTTGACAAATTACATACCTACATCTTGCAAATAGTTGTTCAGATTACAAAATTAAAACATGCAAAGTAGAAAATCAACCAGTGACACTGTTAACTTTTTGCTCCATGATGTGACAAAAACAGCAATATGGTCACCCATCTTACACCTCAAACATACATGCAATTATATCAAAATGGTAAAATTAAACACAACAAAACAGAACAAGGCAGATCACAAGAAAGCAATGTAAGAATCATAAATTTCAAAGCTACACAATTGTAGATATTCACTCACTATCATATTGACTCTTGTTTTCTTCCAAATAGTTGTTCATATTGTCATGTACAGGGAATTCACATGAAACAACATAGTATGGAACTGATATGAACAGGACAAGGAGTGTGTTTCAGGCCTTCAAGACCAGAAAATAGGGAAGCCAAGAATGGCTGTCATAGTGTCTCTCATTCTCTTCAAATAACTGTCCATACCTTCATATGTGTTGAACTTAAACAAAACAAAACAAGCTAAAATCACTTTGAACAAAGAATGATAGTATTGCTGGATTTCACATCATGATATTACAGAATCAGCACTGGGTATTGTAGTGTCTCTTTTTCTTCAAAATATTTGTTCATTTCAACATGCATTATATAGTTTGTTCTCATAAACTGTTTATAAGCACTACACATGCATGAATTTCTGCATGTATATCTATCCTTTATGTATTAGAGGGAAAAACAAAACAAAGCAAGACAAGACAAAACAATTCCTAGAAAAGCATGAAGGAAAAAGTCATATAAAACCACAATACAAGGTGATCCACAATGGTTACCATGATGTCTCAGCAGTATATAACAACATTAATAAAAATGAAGCATTGGAGATATTATAAGACTTCAAAAGTGGCAATAATCAAACCAGAGTGGGTATCTTAGTGACTCTTGTCATAAGAGAAGTTGCCTATACTTTTAGACTTGATGCTATCAATCATAGAAAATTTGAATTAAATCAGTCAATACAAGGTAGCACTTTAAGAAACCAGATACAAATAAGATCAGTCATAATAAGACAGTGTAAGTCATACAGGGCTTCTGAATAAGTTGATAGAAAATTAAGGATGACTACCATATTATGTCCTCTTATTTTTGGGATAGCTGACCATGTCCTCAAGTCTAGTGTAAGTAGACAAACTGGAAGGGCATGTAACCCACCCAAGCAGAGTGATGAGAATAATGTGGATTTTAAATCTTTTTGCCCCATTAACAATGTTCTCTGCCTTCCTTTTTTAGATATTTCCTCCCCTTTCACTCCCATGGCATGCACTGCTCATTTTGGGTCCCACTGCCTCCTTATATAGAGCATCTCAATGGACCCTATCTCCTGATCTACCCTGCCTGTGTTTCTCTCTGTTAGTATTTTGAGGCCCTCTATACTAGAAATTATAGCCAATCTTCTCTGCCTCATTTCTGCTATTCTATTTTTCTGCCATTGGTAGTCTCTTTTTCTCTTCCACTCCACTGTCTGCCCCGTTCACTGAGGCCACTCTGTCACTGTTCCTGATATGCTCGTATTCTTTTTCTCTCTTTCTAACATGTCCTGTAGTATTTTTTGTAGGGTTGGATTGGTGGCCACAAGTTCTCCCAGTTCCTCTTTGTCATGGAAGCATCTTGCTTCTCCATTAATTTCTAGAGAGAGTTTTGCAGGATACATCAATCTGGGCTGGAAGTTGTTCTCCTTCAGGGCTTGAATTATTTCACTCCAAGCTCTTCTTGACTTGATGGTCTGTGTTGAGAAGTCTGCCGTGATTTTGATAGGGTTTCCTTTATAGGTGATCTGTTTCTTTTCTCTGATGGCTTTTAATATTCTGTTCTTATATTGAATTTCTGGGATCTTGATTATTATGTGTCTAGGTGTAGCTCTGTTTTGGTTGTAGGTGGCTGGAGTTCTGTATGCTTCATACATCTGCATATCATTTCCTTTTTCTAAGTTTGGGAGCTTTTCTTTAATAATTTCTGTGAGCAGCCTTTGCAGTTCAAGCCTTTGTGAGCCTTGGATGTGTTTTCCTATATAGTCAAGGGTGGTATGTACCTCAGGAGTCAGGACCCTAGGTGAGGCAGGGTCTGGGCTCTCTTGTAAAAGATCACATAAGGGATGCAATTTTTCTGAAGCAAGCAGCATAGCAGGCCAAAGCCAATTAATAATCCCACATAATTTTTGTAGTTCTGCCAACATGTAAGAGTTTTGTCTGAAGAATTTAGGAGCCATCAGGGTAACCTGCTATGAGATGTTGTGATCTAAGTAAGTATATGGTGATTTCATTTGGATTTTGTTTGAGGCAATCTGTAGGCCAATCATGTTTAGGTTCACTATTAGTTGTTGGAGTCCTATTTGTAGGAGATGCTGATCTGGTTGGGAGAGGAGGATGTCATCCATATAATGCATGCTGTGGTAGGCCTGTCTGAGGAGATTTATGGAATAACCTATGTACATTTGACAAATGGTTGGACTATTGATCATTCTCTGGGGGAGTATTTTCCAGTGGTACCTCTCAAAGTGTCCCTGATGATTTACTTTGGGGACAGAAAAGGCAAATTTGCATTGGTCTACTTCATGTAAAGAGATGGGGAAGTAGCATCTATTATAGTTATATAATAATCCCTGGGGATAGCTGTAGGGGATGGTAATCTCGGTTGTAGAGCTCCCATTTTTATAATTTGTTTGTTAGCTTCTCTAAGATCATGGAGTAGGTGAAATTTATTTTTGTCTTTCTTGTGTATCACAAATACTGGGGTGTTTCAGGGGCTGTTTGAAGGCTCTATATGTCCCTGGTGAAGTTGTTTAACTAATTGATTAAGTGCAATTAATTTTGGGACATCAAGGGCCACTGTTCCACCCATACAGGCTCATTAGTGTCCCACTGTAACTCTATGTGTTGTGGTTTTACCACTGGAGCAGAGCCCCATAAAGGGTGGGAGTGGCTCTGTGGTTAGTTTGACATTGATGAGCAAGTAAGTCTCTCTCCCAAAGGACTTGAGGGAGCCCCTTTAAAAAGATGAGTTGAAAATGGCTGGAACATCCCTCATTACCTCTCCATGATAGTAAAGTAGCTGTTTGGGTGGCAGGTTGATGGCCAGTGGGCTCTTGGACTAGGGGTCCAGGAGCTAAAGGCCAGAATTGTGCATATGAGTCAAATGGTAAACAGGAGTGCTCAGCTCCAGAATTAAGCCTGAGATTGTCATTTCCTCAACAGTCAAGGTAAGTAATGCTTTATTTTGAATTATGTTTGCAGTCCACAGGATCTGAGAAGATATTTTTATTTCCCTGTTTTGTGGTCGGGCTGAGGGTTGCCCCTTTGGGAGTTTAAAGGATTGCCATCTTGTCTGTTTTGGGTTTACAGTCTTTGGTCCACTGATATCCTCTTTTACATTTGGGGCACAGTGTAGGGGGCTTTGGTTTAGTAGTGTTGGTATTTTGTCCCTTAAGTGGGGAGTCTTAGGCAAAGTGGCCAGGGGTTTTACATGTGAAGCAGAGTAGTAGGCTGGCAGTGCCTATTTTTAGGTGAGCTGCTAAGGCTGCCACTAAGGTTTGTGCGCCTTGGGCATTAACTTCCTTGCAAGCTAGGATCCATCTCTCAAGGTCTTCATTTTTAATGGGGGCTATTAATGTCATGCATATGGGGGTAGCCCCTTCAAAAATCAACTATTTAACCAGAGCATTAGAAGCTCCCTCATGTTGTACCTTTCACTTGCAGGATTCTAGAACTTTAGAAACAAAGGAAGCAAAGTCCTCATTACGCCCAGCATTAGCTTGCTCTTTGGAGTTACAGGGCCTGCATGACAGTGGTTAAAAACTCTCAGGGCAGCTATCCTTACTTGATCAAAATATTGGGAAGGACCTTGTGCCTTTATTGCTGGAGAGGCATAAATGCTTTCTCCCAGAAGACATATGTAATTGAGAGCCACATTGGCTCTAGGGTTTCTCTCTGCTTGTTGGTCACATTCATGTTTATAGATAGTCAGCCAGCCTAGGTATTGACCACTACTAAATATGGCTCTCACTTGCTCTTTTCAGTCAGTGGGACAATTAAGTTCCATACTGTTTCAAGGAGTAGTTAGGCAAAAGGTTCTTGGATGCCATCCTCCTTGACTGCCTCCCGGAAGTGCTTTAAGGTAGTATGTTCATGAGGATACCAGAGCAAAGGGCCAGCAGGATTCTGATGTAAATTAACAGGAAACACGTCTTTTACCTCTTCCTCCCACTCCCAATATTTTCCCCTATTATCCTGAGTATGGCATAAGTCCTCATAATAATCATACTATTCTGTAGTGGTAGACTGAGATTTTCTATTCATATTTGTCCAGCAGTAGGATTCCCACGGATCTTTAGGCTGTAATGTAGCCATGTCACCAGTAGGTGGTGATGCCGGATAGGCAGGCAGGTCATCCCAGTCAAGTTCCACTTACTCGCCTGACAGGGCAGAGGTTTGGGCCTGTGGGCCTGTGGGGAACTTGGCTGGGGTGGGTACATTCCTCTCAGCACCATCTGTGGACCTGTTAAGGGTTTGAGAGAAGGGTATATTTTCATTACTTTAAGCAGCAGAATAGAGGTCCTCTCCTCAATTGAGTTTATTTGATCTTGTTGGCTCAGCGAGAGATCTTTTTCCAATTCTTGGGTAAGAGATTGAACCCCGTGGGCACCACAGTGGCACAAGTGGCAGGATCTACTAACAGCATGAAGGCTTCTGTATCGACCCCAGTCACACTGTCTGAGCCCGTTAGGCAAGTTCTAATGGTAAGCAAAGTAGATTGGAGCTCCACGGGAAAGACTTTCCCTTCATGTTGTTCAGCCTCTTGGACACACTTTAGAAGCTGAGTCCAAGTCTGAGGGTCCCATAGGTAAGCAGTGCGGAGCCAGGGATTAAGGGGGAGAAGGATTTCCTAAAACTGGGAAAGGGTGGAGTAGGCAATTTTGCATTGCCTAGCTTGCAAGAGGGCAGCAAGAGCCCATGCCTGTGGGTGCTGCTCCTTGCAAAGTGTGTGGCCCATCATGTGGGCGGGGGTACTCAGCCGTAAATTTTCTTCTTAAGACTTTTTATTTGTGTCTCAGAGATTTTGATGTGTTGGGTTGTCATTATCCTTTGATTCTAGGAATTTACCTTATTCTTTGTTATGTTCAGAGAACCATTGGTCATTCAGCAATAAATTATTAAATCTCTGTGATTGGTCACTATCTGTAATTTCTTTCTTATTGATTTCTATTTTTATTTCATTGTGATAAGGTAGGGTGTGATCGTATCAGACAGGCTGTGTATTTATTTAAGTATGCTACATAGTTTAAAGTGTGATGCAATTCAGAGAAATTTCCATATGCTGTGGAAAACAATATGTAAATTTTTTCTATATTAGCACTCTATAAGTATCTATTAATTTGATTTAATCTATACTGTAGTTTATTATGGGAGGTCCAGCTCCAGAGCTCTGGCTGGCCTCCCTGGCAGAAGAGAGAGTCTGAGCACACACAGATTCCCCACTCCTTGGCACACAAAGTAGAGGATTCCTGCCAGGGCTGCCCCACTCAGAGCCCCCCCAGAATGCATCCCCGTTTTCTGTAAGCTCACTTCTGCCCTTCTCTAAACTCACTTCTGCCCTTCTCTAAGCTCACTTCCACCCTCACTCTTCAGCCTTATATACTCTTCCACTGCTGCAATGAAATGAGATCTGCACCATCAGCCTGATTTCCAGAGTCATCTCTCTGTTGCCCCTTGCCAGTCCCCTACAACCCCAAAATGGCCACAAGTGGCACCCAAAGTGGTGCATCGGTGCCTCCTTGGACTCAGTAAGTGGCCCCCACTCATATAATGGGCCCCTCACTTTGCAAGGAGCAACACCCACAGGCACAGGCTCTCACTGCCTTCTTTCAGGGTAAGGAATGCAAAATTACCTATTCCACCCTTTCCCAGTATTGGGAAATCCTTCTCCCCCTTAATCCCTGGCTCTGAACTGCAGAGCTATGGGACCCTCAGACTTGGACTCAGCTCCTAAAGTGAGTCCAAGTGGTGGAGCAACATGAGGGGAAAGTCTTTACCCTGGGGCTCCAGCCTAACTTACTTACCATCCAAGCATGTTTCATGGGCTTGGACAACATCACTGGGGTCGATGCAGAGGCCTTCCTTCTGTTAGTGGATCCTGCCACTTGCACTGCCGCAGCACCCGCGGGGGGTCTATCCCTTACCGGCAACTTGAAGGATGATCTTTTGCTGAGTCAGTGGGATGGGTTAAACTCAATGGAGGAGGGGGCCTCTATTCTGCTGAAAATCTGCCCTTCTCTTGAGCCTTTAAAGGCTCCAAAGATGGTGCCAAGAGAAGGGTCCCCACCCTGGCCAAGTTTGCCATGGAACCTCTGCCCTGGTCAGACAATGAAAGAGGAACTTGATAGGGAGGATTCACCTGCCTACCCGGCAGCACCATCTACTGGTGATGATGGGTCATTACACCCTAAAGATCCAAGGAAATCTTAACTGTCAGACAAATATAAATAGAAAATCTCAATCTACCACTGCAGAATAACATGATTATTATGAAGGCTTATGCTGTATTCAGCATAACTTGGAAAAACACTGGGAATTGGAAAAAGAGGGAAATGATGCATTTCCTGTTAATTTACATCAGAATCCTGCTCGCCTTCTGCACTGGTATCCTCATGAACATACCACCTTAAAGTGCCTCTGGGAAGCAGTCAAGGAGGATGGCATTCAAGAACCTGTTGCCCAACTACTCCTTGAAACAGTCAATATGGGACTTAATTGTCCCACTGATTGGAAACAGGTAGCATTTTTAGTAGCAGCCAATATCTAGACTGGCTGGCTATCTATAAGGATGAATGTGAACACCAATGTACCCAAATGCAAATGTGGTTATTCCTGGGAACAGACTGCTGCTCTAAGACTGAGAGAAATGACAGCCCATTAAACTCCAAACAGGGAGACCCTTAGCCTGGCAAAAAAGGGACCCAATAAACAAGAAACATAACTCACAGGTATTATTGATATAAAGGACTTCTTTTCCATAGCCCTACATGCTGAAGACCAACCAAAATTTGCCTTTTCTATACCCAAAATTAACCATAATGCCCCTTGTGAGAGATGCCATTGGACAGCCCACTACAGATTTTAAAAGGTTACTTAAGAGAAACTGATGCTTTCTGCTCCTCTCCCTTCTTCTTCCATGCACCCAGACAGGGGAGGACACCAAAGCCTCAACTGAGCCTGGAGTTTGGCCCAGAGAAGGAAGGTAAACAAACAATGTTGCTTGTTTCACTTGCAAGGAAAAAGCAGGGTTACAGTTCAATCTACTCAAAACACAGTTCAAATCTCCCTAGATTATTTTATTACTCAATTGGTTATTCTTCCCTTGACAAAAATTGGAAAATCTGTAAGTAAAGAAAAGGTACCTAGGGATTTTGGATCTTTTGATACTTAGAGATGTAGGAAACAGCTCTGACCTGCCCGAACTACTCCAGTTTTTCCTATCACCTGTGCACATGCTTTACAAATCCAGAATTTACACTGCACTGGTGCTCAGATCCTCAACAACAGTGAGGTCTCCAGCACAAAGCAGGAGCACCACCTACATGTCACAAGAGAGCTCAAGATAACTAAATATAAAATACAGTTTCCATTTTCTTTACATGATACCACAAAATTCATTGTAATCTTCAGGTCTAAAAGTAGTTAAATGTGCTCAAAATTTAAATTTCAAAAAAAGGGAGAGTTCACCTCATCATGGATTTCATTTGGCAGTATATACCATTTACAATATTTAAATTCTAATACAGATGTAACTACTGCAGCAGAACAAAATACAATCAAATAAAGTCTAAAAACAATCCATTGGAAATATCTTCATACTGAATAATAAACACCCAGTCTAGTGCTAATGTGGGGTTGAGGGTATGCTTTTGTTTTTGCAGCGAAAGCTAATTGGCCTATCTGGATGACAGTGTGTGCTGTCCAGCTGTATCATGAGCCCAACTCAGAAAAGGTGTTGATTCCTCTCTGCCCAATCCTATGACAGTGATGCCTTGGAGACCTGGCCCCAATCAATCGAAAAGGATAAAGCTAGACTTGACCCAAGATGCCCACAAGATGGTAATCACAAATAAAAAAGGTCCAAATAGATGATAGAAGTACATGTTAAATGCTATGACAAAAATACATTAATTATAGATAAGGTTTTGTCTTTTTCAAATTCTTTGATAAGAGATCTCTGCTAATTTACCTACAACAAATCTGACTAATCTATTTAAAATTGCAAAATGTACACCTATAGGAAAATTTGTGTAATTCAATTTGGCTAAAGTATATTTGAATGCACTCTGACTGTGTAAGATGTTCCTTAGTCTGCCTGTGAATCTGTCTGTTTGTCCAGTCTAAGACTTGGAGAGTTCTTGTGGACACTGAAAACTTTGCGTTTGCTTCTACATATGTTTGAATCTGTACAGATTGTCTGTCCATGTTTGTCCATTTGTGAACAGCTGTTCTTTTTTATTTTGAGCTCAGAAATTTTCCTTTTCCCTTTTTCGTTTGCATTTATAGATCTTTTACTCAAGATTTATTTGAGTTATAAAATAACAATACATGCTTCTACCTGGGTTCCCAGTTAGTCACAATGATGCTAAAGTCAGTTATGTAAATGTACTGCACATTGTTGCTTATCATAACTTGAGAGTCTCTCATTGTTCAAAAATAATATGTTAAATGTTATGATTGGAGTTTTCTTAAGAAAAAAATATTATAAAAATGATTAAATAAATATCCCTTGGGGTTGGGATTGTTGGATGAGACTTCAATTGATGAATAAGAAACTGGCCACCTGGTAACCTTTTACCAGCTCTTGTTCATTGATTGGAGGCTCTAATGATCTCCATATCTTTCTGAGAGACATCTCAACTGAAGTTATATGACAATGTTATTGTAATATGTTCACATTGGTCATCATAAAAAAAACACTAATACAAAAGTTTTTTGATTTAAAAAATGCCCATACAAAGGTGTTCATTGGGTTATGACAAATGAATGTTGCTAACTTCATGGTGTATGCATATATTCATGCTTCCATATATACTGGTTTTCCAAAATGTCAAAAAGGAATTGTTTATGGTGAAAGAATTTTGGTTCAGATTCAGATCCCTGCCTCTCACTGATGCTTATGAGATGTACATCCCCCTAAATGACAAGTTATTGAAAATCTTCTATGTATTTGATAGGGATGATTAACCAAAAATGAGTAATTTGATGTCAAGATGAAGATTCAAGTATGTTACAAAGTGTCATCATGGTTATTTGTGTTACCACATTGTATATGGTTTGATTTCTATATTTTCTATGCAAAATGTGTTACTGTTTGCTGCTATTCTACAGGTATGCAACTGTTAGAGTAGCCATGGTTGCTAAAAAATCATGGTCATTGTTACACCAGTGCCTCTTTCATAAATGCCTGTGAACGTATAACATTTCCCTACATCATGGACTCTCTTACAATCCCCAAAGACAGACCATCATTAAGTGTACCAATCTTGCCTTAAAAATTTTAATAACAACAGAGGGGAACATATGCCCATGGAGTATACCAGATGAACTACTGTTCATCTAGTTAGTTCATCTACTGTTCATCTAGTTAGTTCATCTAAATGAACTAACTAAATCTCTTATCGCTATGAATTTATTAAAATTTGACAAAAAAGGGCTATCTTCTATTCACAAACATTGGGGCCCATTACTTGCCTCTCCCACTCCGCTTCCTCGGGTGAGATGGAAGGACCTCCTTAGTCAACAATGGCCACCTGCTGCTCCTCTATTAACCCAGGGTAGAGGATTCACTTGTCTTTTCAGAAACAGCCCCTCACCCCATGTGGATCCCTGCATTCGATATCCAGCTGACCACTGCCACTGACTTCTGAGATGGATCGACTGACACTCCATGACAGTCACCCAGGGGGTGGACCAACTCGACACAGGAGGAGGCGCATCCCTAACACCACCACCACCGCTCCATCACATGGGGAACCATTAAGGCACGCTGCAGCCAAGCCTGAAATCTCCTTCCTATTCTTCCCAGGCTATTGCTGAGCTGCCACTGCAGGAACCACCACTTCTGTCTCCCTCGCTCGATCTACTGTGACTACCCAGGCTCTCAATAACTTATCCAGCTCCACCACTGAGACCTTTCTCAGCAGCAACAAATAATCACCTACACTCACATGACTCTCTTAAACCTTCAGCAACAAATAGACCTTCTAGATCAGAACTATAAGATCTGTGGCACATCACTACAATGGCCTGTGATCAACAATACACTTCTGTGGTGCTTTGCATTACTCCAAAAACTGCCAAACTGTTAGCTGTGCATCTTTCACTTCCTGACTGGGTTTTGAGTCCATACAACAGCACCTATTGGAACTTGTCTCTACAGCTCACCAACAAAATACAGATAATTGACTCCATTCAAATGCCAGTGCTGACTGATACTCCCTTCACTGACCTATTACATAACCTACAATGCTTCTTTTTGCCCTCTAATCTCCTCATTCTGGGACTCCTGGGATTACTGGCATTAATTGGTTTTTATGTCTTATGGATATTATGCACCCAGGTCCACACCCTACATTCTCAACAAGCCATGATGGCCTCCATACAATTGGCATTAATAAAAAAAGGGGGGAAATCTGTGGGATGTCGAGGTCCTGAGGTCTGTCTGGCTTCCCTGGCAGAAGAGAGAGTCTGAGCACACTCAGACTCCTCATTCCTTGGCACACTGAGTAGAGCATCCCTGTCAGCACCCACCCCCCACTTGCAGCCCACCCCACAGTGTATCCCCACCTTCCCTAAGCCTACTTCCTCCCTTCCTGAAGCTCAATGCCACCCTTCCTCTGAGCTCACTTCCCCCCTTCCTCTTCAGTCTATATATACTCCTGCACTTCTGTAATAAAATCAGATCTGCGCCATCAGCCTGATCAATGGAGTCGTCTCTCCATCACTCCTTGACAGTCCCCCGCAGCCCCCAAAAGGCTGCAGGACACCACTGACTGACTATGTCAAGCAGGAAAGGCAAAGAGGAACACAGCATTCACACTAAAAAAATGTGAATGTGAAAACAAAACAGAACTTGTAGTAACTCACTATGCCATCCCATAAGTCAAGAATTTCAGTAATGTAAATCCCAGAAGGAAAAAAATGGTTCAAAGAAACAAAATTTTTGATCAATTTCTGTGTCTCTTTGGAAGAGTCTAGAAATTTCTCTTTTATATTTTCCTTTTTGTCTTTTCAGTTACTTTTATTGAAATCTATTTTTACTTCTTAATTGCATCCTTTATCACACATTTTTTCACTCCTTATCATCTTCCTTTTATGTGTTTTTAAAATTTTGCTTTTTTCTCTTCTACTTCCCCACCTCCTCCATTATTAATATTGCTATTAGGCTTTATTAATCTTTAGATATTTAGTTAAGTCTTCTATTATTATCTAGTTATTTTTTATTGTTAATGGTAATATAGTTGTTTCATTTAGTGTGTAATTATCTTATGTCACTAATTGGTATACAGTTCTATGTACATTATTATTATTCTACATTTATTTACCTTTATGGATGACATAGTGGTATTTTATTTGTTCTTACATTACACCAATATACAGTTTCTCTTTGAGTCTATTGTTACAGATTTTTCTTGTTTTTTGTTATCTGAATGTTGCTATGATTAGAGTATTAGTATCTATCAATATCTGCTTTAACTTGTGCCATCAACACTACTGTGGTTTATTTCTAAGAAAATGGCATTAAGACAATCACACCACACTCTCCCCCCACACACACTTTCCTCCCCAAATTAACAGAAGTGATCAAATGTTGAGGTAAGCAAGTACTAAGGTTAGCCATTCCAAGAGCACATCACTGGAAAGATGATACTGACTAAAAGATCTACATATTAGCAATACAATCTTTCCACACTTAGCAATCCTCAACCTTTACTCTGCACACACACATGCATGTGCATGCACACATACACTCACACAGAGTGTTAAACATGAGCAAATAGAGCAACACAATGTCTCATAAAGACCCAACGCCCCAAACTCATCCACAGGGAATCCATGAGGAGAAAAATTTAAAGCCAAACACTTCAATTATAACAAAACATACATGAGGAAACAAAAACAGATTGATAATGTGTTGGTGAGATCAAAGATGACATAACTAATCATATAATGGATGTGACAAACAAATTGATCTTAAAGAAGACATGATAAAATTTAGGTGAACAACACCATATATTAAAATACATGAATGACTAGCCTAGCAAAAATAATGATCCATGAAAATGTACCGAACAGAAATCCAGGAGATTTTTTTAACGATATACTGAGAGTGTTCACAGCAGAAGTCATAAATTTCAGAACAAGGAGCTGGGACTCATGCATGTGAACATACACTCAGGGATATCTTAAAAAACAAGAGACCAAGGAAAATAGATCAACACCTCTTAGATATTGCAAAGAATGGTAAACTATAATTAATTGGAATAAGTGAAAAATTGGAAGCTTCCATGAAGAAGATAATAGCAGTTTACAGAAATCATATAAGGAAAGTGTCCATGTATAGAATTCAAAATATAGGTAAATATGTTATAATGAACCCCTAAATAGCCACATTGAGTAAAGAACCTCTCCACAACATGTTACACTGAAATTCCAAAATGGTAACCAAAGGGTCAAATCTTAAAAGCTGTTAGGCAAAGCAACAAGTCAAATGTAAAAGTATATGCATCACAATTAAATTCCTAATGAATGTAAAATTTAAAGTTCAGAACAGCATGAAGCAGAGTTACAAGCCCTAAAGGCAAACAATTTCCAATCCAGTTTAATATGCCCACAAAACTACCTTTCATAGTTAATGTACAAATAGGGTGTTTCCTTGAAAATGACCCCCTCTTTTTGAAGAGTAGAATATATTTATTAGGAGAAAGAAAGCTTCTGTCTGAAGAGAGACATAAGGAGTCCGTAGTGGGTTACCAAGTACTCTGTCTTTTCCAGGGGCTTTTATAGAGTAAAACCGTGGGTTCAAGGTGAGGGAAGACTGGGAGCTCACAAGGCAGATGGGAATAAGATGGGACATAACTATAGTTAGCCAATAAGGTCAATAGTTCAGGTAAAATTGATTCCATTAGGGACAAATGGGGAAGAGAGTCACGTAGAAAAACGGGCATTCTTAGTGAGTAGTGACTCATTCCTAGGGGTATCAGCACTATTTAGGCTATCAATCCTCAGGATATGAGTGCATTTGTATGGTCTTTTGTCTTCAGGCCTGGTCCACAGCAGGAAGCATCAGTTTCCTCAGCAGTTTCCAGGTGTCTGCACTGGCTCTATTGAGGAACTAGTCCTATCTCACTGTCTATAATATTTCTGACTAAGTCATCTGCATGCTACAATTCTCCTTCTGAAGAAGTAACCCAAACTGCCATGAGGGGACAGAAGCAATGACCAATTGCAAAATTCTTCAAGCTGTATAGGTCTCAGTTATGCAATGGCAGTTAGAGGTACTGCTACAGAGATCATGTCTAGAGGACCTCGATAGATACCAGGCTTTTTCATCTTGGGTATGCTCACAGCTTTACTCTTGGTATTCCTACTTTGGCTCTAGGGTGTAAGTCGGACACACATTTCTGCACAGAAATACCAGTTGACTCATTTTTAACATGAAAGGTTTGAACATCTTCCAGTGCTTGAGAATGAATTCCAAAGGAGTGAGGGACTTTGGCATTGTGTTGCCCAAGTCTCTGTGCAGTGATCTTGTTGGAAGCCCTCCAAATGATATAGGGAAATGAAACTCCCAACCTACTATGTCCACAAGCTCATGTTCTCTAAAACTGAAGAATGAATTTTAGGAACAACAGAGGTGAAGAGTAGAATATATTTATTGGGAGAAAAAAAGATTCTTTTGGAAGAGAGACAGAAGGGGTCCCAAGCAGGTTGCCTGACAATGACCACCTTAATAAATTCATGACCACCAACCCAACATACCAAAAATGCTGAAGCTATGGGAATGGCTTATATGTGGTTGTCCCCCAGAACTCTATGCACTCATAGTTCAGGCTTTTCAAGGTAACTGCATCTGGGTGGGTGAATATGAATTAAGGATGCATGACTTCTTATTACTCCACGGATTGGCTTAGCACAGTTTAGATGTGGATAATGGGAAGGCCATGATGCTATGATTGGTACCAATTAATATGCTTGTAGTCTGAATACAATAAAGGAAAATTAGAAGGCAAACTGAATTCTTTTTGCCTAACCAAACCTGGACTATATATTCTCAGCAATGATGCAATGACAAGACCAACTCAAGCACTTTCTGTAATGATTCTCAAGTGAATGATGTCAACTCCCAAGTGAAAGCACACTGCTTGTCAGATTCGACTAAACAAAAGCAAAAACTAATTATGCACTACATACAAGAAACCCATTTAATGCAAAATTAAATAAGAAACTTACAGACTAAAAATTTTACAAACTAAAACAGAGCAGAAAAGAACAATAGGGCACAGCATATTAGTTAAGGTTATGAGTTTAGAGGAATATACAATATTTATAAATATTTATGCACAAAATATTGGTGTGCTTAACTCATAAAACAAACATCCCTGGACATAAAATCAGATAAACATCAACACAGTTATAGTGGGGAACTTCAATGCCCCACTGTCACAAATAAGCAGATGAACTAGACAAGAAATGAACAAATAAATATTGGAGTTGAACCACACCTTCAAACAAATAAATATAATAGAATATCTACTGAGCCCTCCACCCAATTTTAAAGACAGCTTCTTCTCATCAATATGTGAAACTTTATCAAAATAGATCTCATATTATCCAAAGAAGCAAGCTAAAGTAATATGAAATAACTGAACATTTTCTGTGCACATTATTAGACCACAGTGCAATAAAACTAGAAATCAATGGCAAAGGAAATGCAAGAAGTTAAGCAAATACATAGAAATTAAACAGTGCTTTCTTGAGTTACTGAGTCACACAACAAATCAAAGAAGACAGTTTATAGGCTCAAATGACCTCATTAAACATACCAGAGCCCAAGGGACACCATAAAAGTAATTATAAGAGGGAAGCTTATAAACATGAATGTTCACCTGAAAAAAATAGCATTATACCTTGTATCTAACTAATAGTTGGGGTTTTCTGAGCTGGCTGGATCTAGGTCATGTGGCACTGCAATTAAGGCTGTGTGGGACTAAATTAGCCCACATATAGGAATTATCATAGTTCCAGATGTGACTGAATGGATTTACTGAAGACAGAAGCTTTCCTGAGTGTACATGGCCCCATGAAAAAGGCTTGTATCCTTGATGAAATAAAAGATAAAGACAAGCTGCTCATTGCTGCCTTCTTCCTGCTACACCATGAACTGTTTTTTCTCTATGATGTCTCTCTGCCATCACACTATGCTGTTGAGCCAGCTGACTACAGACTGAAACCTCTACAAACTGTGAACTGAAGTAAATCTTTCCTCCTTTAACTTTGGGTATCAAGCATTTTGTCTTAGCATTAAAAAAATAACCAAGACACAGAGCAAGTTGAAATAAATAACCTAATGATAGACCTCAAGATCCTAGAAAAGCTTGAACATTACAAATGCAAAGCTAGTTTAAGAATTAAATTTTTAAGGTAAGTACAGACATTACTGAATTTGAGACAAATACAAAAAGCATAATGAACTAAAAGCTGTTTTTTCAAAGAATTATCAAAATAAATCCACTTGTACCAAAAAAATGGAGGAATGGCGCAAATCAATGCAATTAAAAATCAAAAAAGTGAAATCAAAATTAACTCTGCTAAAATCCAGATTATCAGAAACTACTTTGAAAACATACTTCAATAAATTGGAGATCTAGACAAAATGAATAGATTTCTAAATCCATGTGTACTGCCAAAATGAAACACAGAAAATAAAAACCCTGAAGAATACAGTAATATTCAAACAAACTCAGGCAGTAATTTAAAAACCTAATAACTAAAATAAGACCAAGACTCAACTGATTTATCAATAAATTCTACAACTCCAGATAACACCAAATGTTGATATTCCTCAGGCTCTTTTTTTCCTTAAATCTAAAAAAGCAAAACAGAAAACACAGATAGAAAGAATACAGAAATACAAAAAATAGTAGGAAATTAGCTTTAATTAATATATTGCATATTACTATCTTAAAGTAGTTGTTCAAGTTATAAGATTAAGGATGAAAAAATGTGATCAAACAACCAAACAATGAGAGCACAAACTCTTCTTTGGATGAACTAACAGAGATTAGTAAGTAGTAAAACTGAAGTTAAAAAAATACTGCCTAGCTCATTTCTGCAAGCCAGATAGTGTTCTTTCCTTCTCTTCCTTTTTTCTGTGTTCTCAGGTTGTTACATCTTAAATCTGACTTTCTGTCAGCACACTTTCTAAGTAGCTATGTCTGTACTGAAGCAGCAGAAGAGCAAATTAACTCTGTAACTGTAACCTAAGAATATACAATTCATATGAAGTAGTATAAGCATATCAATTAAATAAAAATACCCACACAAAGAGGAACCAAAACCAAGTTTTGTTTCCCTAGGCCAGTAATTATCCTATTCCAATCTTGGCTGGTCCCCATGACTCTAAACTCCCTCTAACACAGGTGTTACATGACTTCTGTGATCCACATTTCTACACCTCCAACTCCCCCCAACCAAAATGGAGGTTTCTTATGTACCCTGAATTGCTCCTCTGTGCATGTCACTTCCATCTAGGACCTGTCTCAGTTACAACCCCCAAAATGTCCTGACCAGAAATAGGCAGTACCTATCATCCAGATGTTTCCATTTTGGTTCACCTATGAGGTTGCCTGATATCAACAGTGTCTGTTTCATTGCCCTTGTGTTAGTTTTAGTCTTTAGATTCCAGAGGCAGTAAACCAAAGCTTCAGTGAGTTTAGCTTTCCTGAAAATCTATGTAAACAGTTTCTCATGGAAATCATAAAAAGATAAATCTCTGAAAATATAAGTAAGATATCTGAGTGACACATTATTAAAGAAGATATAAAGACGAAAAAGGCTTGTGATGATTATACTCCCATTACCTTAATTAGAAAACCTTAAATTAAATAACAAGAAGCCACAAAGTGCTTTTCCTTGTGAACTCCATCCTCACATGCCATTACCAGCTCTGTAACCTTCTGAGCAGCACAAACTTGCATTCCTTGCTGTGGGAGCTCAAGTTGGCAAAACTGCTTAGGAGACAAGGTGACAGCTTTTGCAAAGCTGGACCTAAGAAGCACAACCCTGGGAAGAACATGCTGCAGGTGCTTATCCAACAGATTTAAAGAAGAACAGAGTGAAGGATGGAAGAGGTAGATAGATGGGTACTTAGGGACAGTTCAATATGCACAAGAAGCTCTAGTGTGCTATTGTACATTAGGGCAAATATAGGTAACAAGACCACACTGTGAATTTCCCAAAGCTAGCAGAAGAGAGTTTGAATGATTTCATCATAAAATGATAAGTATTTCTCCTAATTTAAACACACCACAAGGTTCAAATGTATCAAAAAGTGATTATAACCTTAAGGAGAAGGGTTCCTTAACAGTATGAGTCAAAGGAGCCAAACTGATAAATTTGTAATTTTATTAGCTGAGCTCAGCAACCACATGTAGACCCATGTCTCAGAGTGAAAACCAGAGGTGCTGAATTGGAATGATACAGAGGTTTTGAAACATAAAATCACAAAAATATATCGTGTTGGAAACAATTTAGCTAGAATCTTACATTAATTTTTGGCCAACACCTGTATCCTGTTTCCTAGTTGACCAGGTCAGTTTTTTCTCTTATGACTGCAGCTCATTCTGCTTTTATTATGTGACTTGTACCTTGAGAATTTTTTTCACTCTTCTGGGTCAAATACAAGGCACAAGATAGTGTTAGTTATGTCAAGCTACAATAAAGGCAGAAACAAACTCCATGATATTAAGTACCAGTGAACAAGAAATTAAAATGGAAAAAATAAAATATAAAGTGAATTCAAAAAACATTTTCATAAAATTATTTATTTTTGCTTTTTTCATAAGTGCTCCATACTGTAGAAATAGCTGTTATTCAATGTATGAGAGGATAAAGAAATGTGGCACAAGCACAGGGTAGAATATTCCCTACTGTGATTTTATTGTTTGTTTTAAAAATACTTCCATTGTACACTCTGAAATAGCTTTGTTTCTTGCAATCAAGTTTCTGGTTTTTCTAAATTTTACAAAGTTCCTTCACTCCTCTATCCACCTTCTTCTCTTGATATTGTGCTTCCACTTGAAGAAGTGAGATCACTCTTACTGTCTGAGTATAATTACACACAGATCATTCCAGAAGTCTTTGCTCCCTGAATGTCTCTTTTCTACTCAAATCATTTTCCTACTCTTCTCTTGCACCCCAGAGTTAGTGGGGAGACTTCTGTCACAAGTCCTGACAATAGCAGAGTGTCCGTATTTTGGAGCACATCACAAAGAGCCCAAGGACAAAATAGATGTGCTGTTAGGACTTCACCTTTGGCCATCATCAAGCCAGCTGGTCTCTTATTTCTCAGATGCCCTTATGAGTAGATGTCATTTCTAATTCATGCACTGGTCATTTTGAACAGAATCTGTTTTGATTGAATGCTTTACCCTGTGCTGTCTGCAGTTCACTCTCTGTGCTTCATGGAGGTCAAGGCTGCCCTCCTTCTGTCGGCCTCACCACTCAGGGCTCAATAACACCAGAGACCTCAGTCAAAATACATGCCCTCTACCTTGCTGTCACTGGCTGTCACCTGCCCTAAAATTTGATGCATGGTCTTCTCAGATGTGAACCTCTACTACCAGGATCCTCTTAAAATGCTGGAGGGCACAAGGTCATTATCTTGGATCAGAGCCAGCATAGTATTCCCTTGTACAGATAGAAACACTGGAGACAATATCAATATGAACTGTGACTAACCTGGATGACACAGGTCCATGCAGGTGGGCCAAGGTATAGACCACAGCAGCAGCAGCAGGAACATCACCTTCCTAAAGGGGTTCTCCAGAAATTAGTATTAAAGCCACAGAATGCTGGGCTCATAGATGGCAAAGGAAACTCACAATATTTTCTTTACATGATCGTCATATACAACACCACTCCATGTAAAGCCACAAAACAGAGAACAGATTTGCCATGCTGAATCCCACACCAGCAGTGCCAACTTCAGCAGCTCCCAACACCCTGTGGCAGGTGTGCGGATCCCGTGTTGTCCCAGCTCAGCCTCTTATACAGCCCCTGAGACACACAAGCCATGCAAGTCATCCTAGGTGCTGGCAGAAGAAATCTCTGCAATCAGCAGTTTGAGGGTGGAGGTCTCCATCCTGCAGGCCACATGGTGATGCTATGGCCCCTCCTCTGTCTAATGGCAGCTCCACTGGGTGAGAGTTCTGGAGTGTCTAGTTGTATGTGGGGGCCAGAATGCACAAAGGGAAAGACCATGCCACCCCTGTCCTCAGGTGTGCTGTCTGATCTGATGCTTTGACAATCAGAAACCAGCCTGTTGAAGCCTGAGGAGACACTGTCCTTCACCCTCACTGTCACTGGGGGCTCTGTCACTAGTAGTTACTACTGGAGTTGGAGCCACCAGCCTCCTGGAATAGCTCTATAGTGGTTGGGTTACTGGACTGGGAGCACAAAATACAACCCTCCCTTCCAGAGCAACATTTCCATCACTGCTGACACAGCCAACAACAAGTTCTCCCTGCAGCCAAGCTCTGTGACCTCTGAGGACAGGGTCATGTATTACTGTGCAAGACCACAGGTGAGACCAGTGAGAGCCCAGGCATAAACTTCCCTGCAGTTTCATATGACGAGAGGGAGCCCATGTCCACTGAACTCAAAACTCATCACCTGTGACAAACAGAAGCCCATAGAGCACTAGGTAGATCCCACTACATGTCAGAGACAAGGGTGACACTCACTACTCTTCAATGCATTCCTAGTTATGTAACCCACACTCTTTCAAATCTGTCACTTACATACTTAAAAGAATAACTTCTCACACTTTTTTACTATTGATTCCTAAGACACCATTTTTTCTTGGCTGAAAAACGAATTTCCCTGCACCTGGGCCTGCTTTACTCTGGACTCCTCCACGGAACCCTTCACACTGCACTGTCACTTGGAAATGCAATCAGTGCTGCACACAGACCTGTATGAATATCTTTACCAGCTTCCAAGAGTTTCTCAACTGGCCAAAGTTGCTTCTTCTTCTCACCATCCTCCTTCAGGCAGATTCCAACACTCTGCACAATAAGAACATTATTTAAATCCAGCTCCAGCCAATTCCATGCATATGAAACCGCTATTGATTGTTTTGACTACTTGCTGTTGTTTATATTTTTTAAACATAGAACAACAGTTACATTGCATTAAATATGCTGTATTCTCTTCCTATCCCCCTTTGAAAGTAAAATTGTTTGTTCTATGCTTGATTTTAAGTGTGGTGTGATTCATTCCTTGAGAGATTACTTATGTCTATGTCTATAGTTATTCTGTTGTTTGACTTTTGAAACTTCAGAAAGTTCTTCTTCATTAAAACTGATTCTTCAGCTGTTCTTTCATTTTTAGTGTTTTATTGTTATCTATTTTATAATATTAGAAAATTCAGAAACATTTGTAGGAAGCCTATACATGTGTACCCTGTGTCATTTGGTCTTCAGCTTTAGTATAATGTTGTTTCCTTTCATTTGATGTGGTTTCTAATATCAAGACCTCATTAGAGGTGCAGTGGTCCCCAGACACAGGCATGACATAGATAGTGTCTTGCTTCTCACCCCTAGGGTCCTCATCTGCTAATTCCATCCCTCACTAGTAATGTCTTAGTTTGTCACTGATGTCCTATTTTGGGCAGAGGGGCTCAGGGTTGGTTTTCTATCATTTCCGAGCCCGCACTTCCTGAGTACTCTATTTCTTTGGTTTTATGTCTGCAAAATCTTAAATCTCGCTACAGGTTTAAGCACATAATTTGAGTGTTGACAGGCTCAGTGGCAGCATTCCACTGTGTAGATGCACTTCAAAACAGCATGTTGTGCACAGTAAACACATTTTCACTTGTCCATGAAGAACTAAATATACTTTCTACAAAGATCCTCTATGAGGTGGAAACCTCATTCCAATCCCACATCCACATTGCTGTTCCTATCCTGTGTGACAATCACACATTCAAAATGTCTTCTTTTCCAGAGATTTCAGTCTGAATTCAAATATTCTTAACAACTGTGTCCATGTCTGGCTCCCTGCAGCATAACTTGCTTGTGGAAATACGTGGAGCAATTCACCCAGTGCTTTAGTGTGTGTCCTCAAGTAAGCAGGACACTTCCATGGAACATGCATTTTGCTGGAAAAGAATTAATTGTAAGAGTTAGAATGGGGAAAATGGCTAGATAGAGACAACAAATAAGGGCAGTACTAGTGAAATAAAATGTACAAGAGTATGAAGACTAATTGATGATGTGCACAAAACAGCTATATGATAATCCTAGTGACATGGAGAAATAATTTGAAATAATGTATGATTCACAGAATCTAAAACAGTAGAGGAAATGTTACCTGAAGGGCTATTCAGCATAGAGGCAAAACTACCCTCATGTGGCAAAGAGTGTATATTTTGGCCCACCTATTTGAGAACCACCCTAAGAGTTGTCTCTAAAATCTCTTTCTGTGGCACAGCTATACAAGTCATTAACATCTTGGCTTAGTGCAAATGTCATTAGTGAACAAGTAGCTGTAATTCTGGGGAAATGGTGGCTGATAATAATTTTACCTTTCATAAGATTTTGGCCACACTAAGCAACGCAGGAAGAGAATGTGTCACCAACTTCTCTGTTTTGTTAGGAAAACGTCCTCTAACTCATGGGACTTGGGAGGTATCTGAGTCCATTTTTTTTTGCCTGCAACAGAATGGATGGAGCAGAGTGATTAAGTTCTGAAGGATTGGGGTTCATTGTTGTCATTTTTATATTCCCCCAAGAGCTCTGAACAAGCCTCTGCTGGTTTAAGGAGAGTGCTTCTCACTGGGTCTGCACAAAGAGGTGGCATAATCTGAGAGACAATAGGTGGTCAAGAACATAGCCCCTCTTATAGCGAAGCCCTTCATTAACAACCTGCCAATGCACTGTGCAATGAGAGGGTCAATCAAGCCATGATAGGGTTCTCAAGACCCCATCACCTGCCCATATTTACATTTCCAAATACTAAAATTTCTCATATCTTATTAATTTGGAAATTTCTTTTCTTTTCTTTTCTTTTACACACATCCATCTTGACTAGTGCAGCTATTGAATTTTATGAATCTTTACATAACTCGTGTACATTACAGTGTTGACATTGAAAAATGTTCTAATTTACAAAAGGAAATGTGTTCCATTGAGTAGATATTTACTTTAGGTTCACAGCAGGTGAATGTTTTGTTTCTCTTAGTGTTCATACTATAAATATAGATCTCTTTTTAGTAGATTAGTGTAATTCTTTATTGGTCCTTATGGTTGATTTTCATTTTGCATTTAGTGACATAATGGATTCTGATTAATTACTGCACCAATGTAACATAACTATTGCTGTGAATTGACTTTCTTTGAAATGCAAATATCTATGTGAACTTGGTGTCATTAATAATACTGTGGACCACTCCAGCAGAACTGTGTATGAGGCCCCGCATGTTACAACCTCAAATATCAATTAAATGGAGGGGGCTGAATCCTGGGACAGACACAAAGGCTGCTGATTTATCACATCCAGGGAACATCACTGAAAAATACAAATTAACCCCAGACATCTCTACAATAGTCCACTGCAATAAACTAACTACTCTCAACAGAAAACAAACAAACACAAATAGAAACACAAGAGGGCAATCCAACGGAATTCTTCCCAGAATTCCCAACTCTCCCTAAACTCATTCATATGGCCCTGGTGGGGAAGAACCCAAAAGCCTCAAAGTGACTCATTCAGTGTCATTTTAGGGGGATAACAAACCTATTCAATGTAAAAACTGGCACAAGCACAGAAGGCATAAGTAATAAGACACTGGGACAGTTAAACAAAATGTCAACAATTTAAAAAGGGCACTAAAAAATATTGAAGAGCTATGCAAGTAATGTGGAACACACATAACAAACATAGAATAATAGAGATGCTGGAGGGTAAATCAATGTGAATTCTGAAAGACTATATCTGGTAAAAGTAGCCCATTATAGTCCTGGATAGGTGGGAAAAGTACACTGTGCACCTTCACCAGTAAAACACCCACATGAAGTATTGTCTAGACATTGCAATTGCAGCCACAGCCTAATGGTCTCACAGTGTAAGAGCATGCTTAAAAAATAGTAAAGGCACAGTTACCATAGCAAACTTACAAACATGATAACAAGGGAAAAATCAAATAGTGGCCTCTGCCTATCCTCCTGCTGCTTGTCATGTAAACACCCTGGTAAATGCAGTCAGCCTTGACTGCCCAGCTACTTTTCTTCTGATTATGCATTGATCCGTCTGACTATTCCTAGCTTGTGATCTCCTTAGTTAAAAGAATATGTATTTTGTTTCCAACTTGTTTCAAGGAGTTTGGTTGGCACAAAGTAATACAATAAAGGATACTTTTAACTTTGCTTGTTTCACTCAAGTCCTCTCTCCTTGTCTCCAGGATTTTCCTACATTACGTTACACGATTGCTTTTTAGTAAATCTATTTAGAGTTAACTTACTTGACAATATGTGACTTAACTCGATTCAGGAAGCCAGTCATGTAATAACCTGTCACCTGCCCTGTATTTCTGGTTGCCAGCTATTTAAACTGAACTCAAAGCTGGCTCCTCACTGGTGATTTAGACACCAGAGCCCCCATCCAAGTGGCATTGCTATCACTAATGTTGACTGCTAGATTCCTCAGTGCAAAGTGCCTTCTACCTGGTTGACAGTGGATTTTCTGTAACAATAGAAGACAGGAGGGAAAGCCTCAACATTTCCTTTCCATGCTCATGGAATGCATGAACCACCCATGCAAGAACAAAGAACACAGTACAGCTTAGGCAGGGATAAATCTCACATGGTCAATGCCAGGCTGGGTAGTTCCTATACAAAGTAATACCAGACACTGGACACCAGTGACCATCACCCTGGCTCAGCATCCTATAAGTTCCCCCTCAACACATACATTCAAATTAGTCTAGGGCTTAGCAGAACAAATTCTTGCCACTACCTAAGCTATTGGGGAGGTCTTCATCCTGCAGGCAACATGTAAACAGTGTGCACCCTTCTGTGCTTGATGGCTACTCCCCTGAGTGAGGGTCCTGGGTTCTCTAGATGTTTAAGGAGCCTGGGTGTGGAAATGGAAGATTCTTCATGACTCCCTTTGTCTTCAGGTGTGCTGTCTGATCTGACATTTTGGGAGTCAGGACCAAGTCTGTGGTAGGTAAAGGTAACCTGTCCCTCACATGCACTGTCACCAGAGGCTCTGTCTCAAGCTACTACTGGACTTGTATCCTCCAACCTCCTGGGAAAGCTCTGCAGTGGATGGGGTACTTGTTGGGGAGCACAAACTACCACCTGGCTTTCCAAGGCTCCCTCTCCTCACTGCTGACACAAATAAGAGCCACTGTTCTCTACAACTGAACTCCATCACCTTCAGGGACATGGTCATATTTTACAATAAAAGACACAGTGAGAGGACCTCAGTGTGAACCCAGACATAAGTGTAGGATGTTTTTAACAAGCAGGGGTTTCTTGTGACCACCAAACTGAAAAACCAGCTTTACGTATAGATGCAGTGTTGTTAAGGATGTCCTTACAGTATCTGGCATGACACTCCATACCCAAGACATTTCCTACTCTGTCTCTCTACATCACTCCAAGTCTGTCATGTAGGTGTTGACAAGAATCACAGCTCATGTTCTGCTACTCTTTTATCCTATAGAGTTCTCTTTCATTGTGCTGAAAAACAAATTTCTCCTCATCAACCTAGAAGCTTCACTCTAGACACAACCATAGAATATGTCTTTAACACAGCAATTAATCATGATCTACAATGAATGTACTAATTTTTTCTGGATAAGAGAACATGTCTCATTCAGGAAAAAATGCTTCATTTTAGCAAATTCAATCCATCATGTTCCTACTTCTAAATTCTGAGAACTGAGAGCCCTCTCTTCTGCTCGGTCCTCTCAGAGGACCTGGTCACCAGATTCCATCCCACCCCTAGCCTACAGAGATCTCAGGGAGAATAGGAGGAGTCAACCTGGTTAGACTCAGGGCAGCATCCAGGGATTTAAGTGTTCCATCCTGTGACAGTGCATTGAGCAGGACTTTGGCCTCACTTTCCTTTTAGACTTTAGAAATTAGGGATTCATAATACAGCATAATACAGTATAGCCTCTCTCTCTCTCTCTCTCTCTCTCTCTCTCTCTCTCTCTCTCTCTCTCTCTTTTTCTCTCTCTCTTTCTCTCTTTCTCATATACAATATTAAATACTTCAGCATCATAATATTTATTATTTCTTAACAGATTCTCACAGATTTTCCTTCATGTATTTACTTTATCTCAGGTTGCTTCAGTTAATTCTGTAGTTATCAGTGTTTTTTGAAGTTAATTTAGCATTTTTTATTTTAAAGAGAATAAAACAAAAGAGGTTAGAACAAACATATTGGAATAGAACAACATAAGCAACACAGCACTTTACAGTAAGACAACTAGACATTAACAGTAGCTATCAAAATATCTCTTTCTTGGCTATAGTTGAGCATGGTTTCAAATACAATAATATCAGACATAGAAAAATAGTTTAAAACCATTCAAAACAATGAGAGAATTACAGGGTATTCTGAACCAAATAACAAAGAATGATCAATGTCTACTACAATATTTCATTATCCATAAAAATTTTGTTTATACTATCACATATATTAAAATCCCAATAAGACACAGCATAATAGAACCGATGGTAATAGAAGAATATAAGCATGGTAGGACTTCAAAGCATGATGATATTAAATCCGCAATGGTTGCCATAATGTTTTGTTTTCTTCAAAACAGCTGTTCATACAATCACACATAATAAAGTCAAACAAAACAAAATAAAACCATTGAAACAATACTCTAGTACCAAAATCAGAGAAAGACCCAACTAAAAAACAGAACTATAGGCCAATCTCCCTAATGAACATAGATGCAAAAATTCTCAATAAAATATTGGCAAACAGGATGCAGCAAATCATCAAGAAGATCATACACCATGACTAAGCAGGATTCATCCCAGAAATGGTTCAACATACGCAAATCAATAAATGTAATTCACTAAATCAATACAGCCAAAAGTAAGAACCACATGATCATCTCTATAGATGCAGAAAAAGCTTTTAATAAGGTCCAACACTCATGCATGATAAGAACCTTACATAGAATTAGAATAGATGTTCTTTACCTCAATATAATAAAGGCCATCTATGACAAACAAACAGCCAGCATCATATTAAATGGTCAAAAACTGAAAGCCTTTACCTTAAAATCAGGCACAAGACAAGGATGTCCCCTGTCACTTCTCCTATTCAACATAGTACTGGACATACCAGTACATACCAGTACATACCAGTACATAGTACTGGAAATACTGGCCAGAGCAATAAGACAGGAAAGAGAAATAAAAGGAGTAAAGTTCAGAAAAGAGGAAGTTAAATTATCATTATTTGCAGATGACATGATACTTTACATAGAAGACCCCCAAAACTCTATTGAAAGACTCCTAGATATAATAAATAAATTCAACAAGGTAGCTGGATACAAAGTCAATACTCAAAAATTGAGAGCATTTCTATAAACTAACAACAAAAGTACTGAGAGAGAAATAAGATAAGCCACACCCTTCACACTAGCGTCCAAAAAATGAAATACTTAGGAATTAATCTCATGAAATAAGTAAAAGGCCTCTACAGGGAAAATTATAATACCCTGAAAAAGGAAATTGAAGAGGACCTCAGAAAATGGAAAGACATCCCCTGTTCATGGAGAGGAAAAACAAACATTGTGAAAATAGCCATTCTCCCAAAGTTACTATACAGATTCAGTGCAATCCCAATCAAAATACCACTAACAGACCTCATAGATTTAGAGAAATCACTCCTAAAATTCATCTGGAACCAGAAGAGACCTAGAATAGCAAAGGCAATTCTAAGCAACAAAGCAAGGCAGGAGGCATCACAATCCCTGACTTGAAATTATACTACAAAGCTACAGTAATAATATTAGTCTTATATATCTAACTTTTTCTAAAATATTCAAACATACCTGTACAGCTAGTAACAGTCATAAGATTATGGTCTCCTTTCAAACAGGTTCATAATGAATAGAACAAAAGCTTTGCACACCCACCTCCCACAGTTGCCTTTCTCCTGAAGTCAGAGCTAAGATTCTCACACACAGGCCACTGTCCCTCAGAGGTGACCATGGACGTCATGGTCACAATCATCCTGGGAAGTCAGATGCACCTCCACCTCCTCTCCCTGCCTTGCATTTGAGCTGGACCAGCATCATCACTGATGTGCCCTGTGGTTAAGGACTGAGATTTCCTGTTCCTGATGTGATGCCCCAGGTGCATCTGTTATTTCCAGACCAAAACAAGGACATCCTCCAGAACACATCATCACCTGAAATTTAGCCAGACCACCTCTGTTGGATCTTCTTAACTCCAGCCAGCAAAAGATCACTGAAAAGTCTAAAATTTTATGAATTTCCTTCTGTTTCTCTGTTATTGTGTTTTCAGTCATGATGTGCAAATGTCATTTTCAATTATTGATCTTAGAACCCTGATTCAAACTTTGCTGCTGAAATTTTACCTAGATTTTTCTCCAACCTGTAAACAAATAGAAAACTATACCCACATATTCAAATCTATAAAAATATGGATGGAATCAACATCACTCTGTTTTTGCTAACCAATTAAAGAGATAAAATTACAGACTGAATGATCACTGATTAACCAGGGGATACAGGATGTCCAGAATCCCAGCAGAGCACCACGACCTGGTACATTAGGTGCCTCAGAGCCACAATGGAGGGAGCACTGATGGGGAGATGCTGGATAACTGGAGGACAGGAGAAGACCATGAGGAGGCCATATTATGTTTACAGGCAGCACACAGACCACAGGATACCTCCAGAAGCTCTCAGAATCCCAAGGGGAATATTAATAAATACCATGCATGGCCTTGATGAGGGAGAAGAGCACTGATCATTGAGAAAAGGACACAGACCTTGGTCTGGATGGAAGGTGCTCAGGAAGGACATTTCAAGAAATGAGTCCTAGTGTAGATAAAGTATTCCATGTACAGAACAACCATGCAACCTTCAAATATCATCTTCAGGAGTTAAAATAGTTTAGAGGTGAGATACATGAAAGCAAATGGGCTATCCCACAGGAAGGAACAGTTGTCAGGTGATAATGTTCCAAATTCCTAGACATTTCTTATGGTCTTCCATGATAGGAAATCCTAGTGAACACAGACTCATACAGTGTCAGGCACTCAGTGTGATGAGAGAGGGTTAGGTCTGAGGGAGCTTCAGGACCCAAGTTCATCTAACAGAACTCAGTGAAGCTGCAGACAGCAGCAGAGACAGAGTGGGCAGGACAGCCTTTAGATGCCTCGGCCTCCATCACCTTCCACACCATGCTCAAAGCCCCCAAGGCCTCAAGCCCATTTCTCCATCTCCCCTCAGTGATTACTGCAAGATTTTTCTCAGCTGGGTATTTGGGACATCCAGATGTGCCATGAGGTGTAGCTAGAGTCACAGACCCAGAAGGACACACCTGATAGACATGTTCCTTCAACCAACTGGTCACACACCTGACAGACTCAAGGATGTTTCTGTCCACATATATCCCTGGTTTCTGAGGTCATGAATAGAAAAGACCAGTATTTGGAGCCCACAAGACCAGCACAGTGTCCAATGTGGCTAGAATGAGTCTTGTAGAATGTAGGTCTCCTTCATGGAGATGAACCATCTTACCAGGCAACTGCTGCTTCCAGTTGGTGACCCTGAATCCATACCACCAGGGTCAGCGGGCAAAGTGCTGATACTGAGTGACCTCTTGCTGTGTTTAGGAGACTCTCTAGGACATGCATAAGATCAAGATCAGTCCCTGCCTTTAGTAGGGGGAGAAGAAGGGAACTTTATAGGGGACCTGCCCTTCACCTCAATCAAGAACTGTTTTCAAAAAAGGAACATGTTCCTCCAGGACCTGGATCTTGAATTATCTAAAATTAGAGACTTATAAATACTGAAATTCTTTAAATATCTTTCTCCTATATATGGCCCTGGAAGGGAAAATCTGCAGGAATATAGGACTCCTTCATCCACAAATGTCCTGGTTTTCCTTTGGCAACACCAACGTCACTGGGCCAGAGAGGTTATCTCATACAAAGATGCATGATAAATCTCCAGGACCACTATGCAGACTGTAGGAAATCCAAGTTAGAATTTAAAGTCCTTTACAACTTTTTGTCCTTTTTTTCCTGAATTACCACAGTGAATGTGTTGGTGTACCATGAAGGAAGGCCCTGAGTACACTGGATTTGAAACAGGAGGGCTCAGAGTCAAGCAAGCAGTGGGGACCTGTAAAAGTCCCTTTTCCTACTGTCAACCTTCTTTCCCAGGTCAGAGACACCTCTCCAGGGAAAATGGACACAAGGAGAATGTTAGCAAAGCCAGAATTAAGTTCCCTGCAGGGGCCATTTTCATCTCAAGGGGACACTGCCAGAGAACTAAGGGCCTTCTCTGGATCCCTAAGCCCCAATCCTGGTGGTTGCCTGTGGAATATGAGGGTTAGTAATAGAGGATAGATCAGATTTGAGCTGGAAATAGTGTTATCTGAGCTGCATGTAGGACATGTCAGGTATTGCATCTTTCAGTGTCACCTTGGATGGAAGGCAGCAGTACATAGCATCTCTAGTCAATAAGCACTAATTTTGTTCTAGCTTTTTACATAACATTTTCAGTTATCAGTGTGTGTTGTCTCCTACATGTTAGTCCTGAGAACTTTCTAGGGTTGGAATACTTTGTGCTCACAGATGCTGGAGGTTGTGCTTACTACAGGCTTTATTGCAATACAATGCATTCAACTCCAGAGACCCATTCTAGACCTTGTTTTGTGGCGGCTGCCCTCTGTGACCCTGAGGACCTTGTTGTACATCACTGTGTGAGAGACACAGGGAGTGATATCAATGCATACCAAGACAGAACAACCATGTGGAGACAGAAAATTGAGCTTTAGTTCACCAGGAGGCTGAGCTGTACTGTGATGCAGGTCATGAGCTATGCAGAGAAGCAATGGCAAGGGGACTCCCAGTGGGACTGTAGAATCCCTGGGTTCTCACAGACATATACACATACACACAGAGAGAGACAGAAACAAGGACGCCCAGAGAGACACACACATAGTGCCTTTGGACTCTTTCTCCTTTCATGTAAATGCTTCATATCTTATTCTATATCTTTAACAATATGAGTTGACCTGCTGTACTCTGTCTTACATTCCCACCATGGTCTGATCTTGAGAAAGTATGAGATAAAATTCACCTCCACTGAAAATTTCATTTTTAGTATTTGAAATTTTCAGATACTTTATCACAGTGATAGAAAGTTCAGTAACAGAAATGCAGAATGGCAAAAATTCAGTTGTCTTCTCTTCTTGTAAGTACAAAAATACTCAGGAATCCAAAATGCATTAATCACAGAATGTTTTTAATATTAAAATAATAATATAATAATAATAATAAAATAATAATAATATAAAATAATAATAGTAAAGTGCCTGTGCACTATGGAGGTTGTTCAAAATCTAGGAAACGTATGAGAGTAAATTTAAATTTTGTATTCTGATATGTAGGAAATGAACACATGGTGAATTTTGATAGAAAATCATCTTCAAAACAACCATTTATGCATATGTGCAAATACTGAGACTTTCATGATCTAAAATTTTTGTCACATAGAACCAGTATTCAAATTGCAAATGAATGCTACTGTCATAATGAGTATTTTGAAAATATTCAATAGAATGTTGAGTTGTTCATGCTTAGAATTCCTCATATATTATTGATAGATACATAAAATGGACACATGGTAATCAATATTCAGAGGTCAGAAAGTAAACTTAGATATTTCATATTGTTCCACATGTACATCTATAGGTACATACTTGTGTTTTGTTTATTTTTGAGCCACGATTTTATACTGTAGTTCAGGTTGAATTTGAACTTACTGTGTAGCCCATAGTGGCCTGAAACTCAAAGCAATCCTCCTGCCTCTACCTGTTCACTGTTGAGTGGGTTGTACTGTGTCATTGTATGCAATGATTCTCTCAGTATATTGTCAAATACATTAAAATCATTTAAGCTATTGACCCATGCAGTGTGTTGCTGAATGCAGCACATGAAAGGGCCTTTACAATATCTAATAAAAAAGAATCAATTCACAGTAGCTAAGCCCTGGGAAGATCTCAGATGTTCAACACTGGATGCTGAGGTAAAGAAAATGTGCATTTAGTACATAATGGTGGTGCATTCTTGCAATCCCAGCACTCTGGTAGGCTGAATCAACAGGATGAAAACTTGAAGTTTAGCTTGAGCAAGTTCATGTTTAATAAGAATCTCTCTCAAAAACACAAATAATAGATGAGCAAATATAATTCAGTCTAAGTCCTGTGTTTAATTCTCTACACCAAAAAATTATGCTCTACAAGGAGCCATGATATCATTTCCCAAGGATATCATTTCCCAAGAAACAAAAAGAATTGTACCTTAAGTAAAATAAATCAGACTGAGAAATGGAAATATCACAGGTTTTCTCTTAAAAGTGAGATTAAAAGCATATTTGAAGAAACATAAAGAGAGACAAGGTAAGCATAAAGAGAGATAATATGAGACCAGGCAACCTTGCTTTATGTAGATGGGAAAGTAGATCAGGCTAAATAGACAAGGGGGAGAATACAGACCTGAAGGGCTAAACAAAGAATCAATGTTTGATAGTCATTTGTACCAATTTCCTAAAATGATATTATGTATTGTAATCATATACCAATTCAAAATTACCAAATGAATACACTCCTTTTTAGAATGAATAGCACATATAAAGATGTCCTGAAAGACAGTGAGTCAGTTCATCATCATAATTATTTAGCAGGCATCAAACCAAACCTGTCATCATTAATATCAATTTTTAATGTGGAACCTTTTTCATTGTGATTGATAGCTTTACTTGTATTTCATTACAGATATGATGAAGACAATTATTTGACAATTGAAGAGCATCAAAATAAATGTAATGAAATGTAGAGACTTGACTGAAATGCTAACCTTAAAAATGAGGTCTCAATGTGGCCAAAACATATGTATGCTATGTGAGAAAACACTCATATATGTGGGTATGGTCAAATATGTGAAAGTCAGCACTATGAAGAAAAATTGTACACGTGGAAGTGATTATTTTGAAAATACTTTGCAAATTACTCAGGTAGTTGAGACCTGGAGAAATACCATAAAAATTGATGTCAATATATATTCATAGATTATCCAGAAATCACACTTACACATGTAGATATCCCAAAGCATATTAATTTTGTGTTTCAGTATCACACATAACAAGCTGATCTATTTGTCTATAATCTTACTATTAAAAAATCATACTTTTTAAAGATAATTCAAGGATTCTGAAGAATTTTCCCCACATTTTTGTTCCATCAATATCATCTTCATAGATGACACCTATTTTTCTAACAAACATTCTTTTCCATTTGGATCTGTCTCAATTATTTTTTCTAGAAGGATCTGCACAAACACTATCCAGAAGTGTCCTTCACCAGGTTTTATGACATGAATCTATGCATGTGTGCTTATGATAAGATAATCACAAAAGAAAAAGCAAAATTTAAATATGTATAATTGCATTAATGCCTGTTTCTAGTACATGATGAAAGTGTTCATCTTTGAAATGCATCAGTGTGTATAGTAGGTCTGAGTTCTTTTTTATTTCCTTAATATGCTTTATTTATGTTTTTCCTCTATTGCTGGATACTCTCCACTTTTTTTATATGAAAGTGAATAAAACAAAAGGGGACAGTACAGAGCAGATCAGAACAGGACAACATAGGCAACACAGTCCTTTACATTAAGACAACTGGACATCAACAGTAGCTAACACCATATCTCTTACTCTGCTATAGTTGAGCATAGTTTCAAATACAATAATATCAAACATAACACAATAGTATAAAGCCATGCATAGAGAAAAAGAATTATGGGGCTTTCTGAACCCAATAACAGAAAATGATCAATGGGTACTATAATATCCTATTTTCAATAAAAAAATTTGTTTAAATTATCACACATATTCAAATTCCAATAAGACACAATGTGATAGATAGAACCAACGGTAGTAGAACCAAAAAAGCATGGCAGGACTTCTAAGAAGGATGATATTAAATCAGCAATAGCTGTCATAATGTTTTGTTTTCTTCAAAAGAGCTGTTCATATCATCACGTATGATATAGTCAAACAAAACAGGATAAAACCATTCCAACTGACGATGGAGAACTTTGAAAGACTTCAAAGCTATGAGATGGAGACTCATGCTTACCATAAAGTCTTATATGCTCATATCAAATCTCATACTAGGGAGACTATATGGCATTTACCCTTGTGAGTTTGGTTTATTTCACTTAAGAGAATGGTCTCAAGTCATGTCCATTTATTTATAAATATCTCGATGTGATCATTCTTTATAGCTGAGTTGTATACTCCATTGTATAAAAATGCCACAACTTTTTGATTCATTCCTCAGCTGATGGGCACTAAGTTTATTTCCAAGATCTGGCTATTACAAATTGTGCTGCTATAAACATGGGTGCACATATATCACTGTGGTATGATGTTTTCAGTTCTTCTGTGAATAAGCCTGGGTCAAATGGGACTTCCAAACCCAGATTTTGATGAATCTCCAGACTGACCTTCACAGTGGTTGTACAAGTCTACACTCCCACCAACAGTGTAGAAGAGTTCCTTTTTCCCCACAGCCTCTCCAACACTTGTTGTTGGTAGCGTTTTCTATCTTGGCCATTCTTTCTGGAGTGAGATGGAATCTCAGTGTGGTTTTAATTTGCATTTCTCTCATGACTAATGATGATGAACATTTTTTCATGTATTTATTTGCAATTCGTATTTCTTCATCTGAGAACTGTGTATTCATTTTAGATGCCCATTTTTGGATTGGGTCTTTGAATTTCGAGGGTCTGATTTTTTAAAATTTTGTATAAGTTCTAGACAGAAGTCCTTAGTCTGAGGCACTGTCCATGAAGATTTTTTCCCAATTTGTGAGTTTTTTTTTTCACTCTGCTGGAAACCTCTTTTGACATGCAGAAACTCTTTAATAAGATGTGGTCCCAGTTATTGATTCTGGGAAGTACTTCCCGTGTACTTTGGTTCTTGTTCATGAATTCTCTTCCTACCCCTATATCTTTGAGGTTTTTACCTACTTTGTCTTCTAGAAGTTTTAGTGTTACTGCTTTAATATTTAGATGTTTGATGCATTTAGATTTTAGTTTAGTGTATGGTGATAGACATGGGTCTAGTTTTAGTCTTCTGCATATGGACAGCCAATTTTTCCAGCACCATTTGTTAAAGAGACTGTCATTCTTCCAGTGAGCATGTTTGGCCCCTTTATCAAAGATGAGGTGGTTGAGTGAGTTTGTGGTTGTGTTTGTATCTTTCAGTCTATTCCACTTATCCTCGGGTCTGTTTCTATTGCAGTACCATACTGACTTTATCACTGTAGCTTTGTA